>ML776682.1:1070910-1088414 GCA_009831015.1 Picea engelmannii | reverse complement strand
TCACAAGAGACACAACATTTATCCTGGGAAACCCTCTAGGGGAAGAAAACCCAGCAAAACCTTCCTTATCATAAATTGCCAATACAATGTCAAGAGATAACTCAAACCAATACAGATAGTCCTCTCCAAAAGATGCGCCACTCTTCTCCCTCTCTCTTTTTCTAGTAACAGATCAGAACTTGTCTCTCAAACTGTGCAAGTGAGTTGTGTGTTTGAAGTGAGGCGCTGGCCTCTTATTTATATCAGACTAACATGTGTGAAAGGTCACAACTGGAAGGGTCGACCTCTCACTCTAGGTGGGTAAAACCACCTTTAATTAATTCTGGGTCTTCCATTATAACTGTTGGGGCCGACTTCTTATTTTGTCCTTTGTAATTGTCTGATGACCAATCCGCAAAAGGGGATTTGGTCCTTATACAATTACTGACATGATTAATCCTCAATTTGGATTAATCCAATAACAATAATAATAATAATGACATGATTAATCCGCAATGGGGATTTAATCCAATAAAAAAAATAAGAATGCTCTTCGCAGTTACATTATTTCAACACCAACTTCACATACACATACACAAGCTCGATATACACCACAACATACAACATTGAAGCAGGAAGAGGTTGGCTAATTTGGAGCGAGCTTCATGGTAAGCAACTGTTGTGAACCTTTCGACTTTGTCTCCCAGAGGAATAAAAAACATAGAAATGTTAAATATCTATATTTATTTTAGAACTAATTTCAATTGTTTATGAACAAGAGATGACTTGATAATTTCTGTTACAATTTAATTTAAATTGTTTGTGAATACGAGAAGATGGTTTTGGATAATTCTGATCTATACATTAAATTTTTCAAATAAATGGAAGATTGCGAAAAATAAACTGGTTTTGAATAATTTTGATCTTTTTAGATGTGAAATTTTACATCAATATTTTCAAATAAATGGAGCCAAAACAATCGTCATATGCATCTGACCGTTTCTCAGTTTCATACCGTGGACTACAATTTAAACCGACAATTTTGAAATTGAGACCGAGAATGACGACCATTTTATGGTTCCTTCTACACTCTCGACTTTGGATTGGTTGACATGAATATCCAATGTAATGTCGCGGGACATTAGAATATCAACACCTCATAATCAACATGCAAAGTGATAATATTTGAATTCGGCTCTAGCAAGCAGATTGAATCATATTTGATTTTGGCCATGGCTAAAGCAATCATTTGTTTCAACCTAATCAGAAAAAAATCAATTCAGAAAACGTGCACAAGTCTTAATTATATAGAACATATTCAACATGAAAATCATGGTTACCTTAATTTAATGTAAATGATCACCATTTTTTCCAGTGGGGTCCATGTGACTGAAAGCCATTGATTCCTAAATACAACCCATGTGACAGTGTTGTCAATACTGTCAAATACAAAAATTAGTAGTAGAACGAAGTGTACTGTCAAATCCAAAATTTAGTAGTAGAACGAAACCAATGGAGTCACAGGTTGATGTACAAATGGAAGCCTAGTATTTCATTGACCATCTATATTAATTGCCGAAAATGATTCAACTTACCATTTTTTTCTTCAAACAAGGTTTCCTCTTTTTGGCTTTGTATATTTCTGTCTGAACAAAATTGTTAGACTAAGTAGGTAATCGATACAAGAGCCCATTCACTGCAATTTTTCAACTATTAAGATTCCCATCGATTCAAATATATTGGATTCAAATATATTGGGTATTTCATGGAGTTTGAGGCATGATTCACATATTTATTTAGAGTTAGCTCAAATAAGAGTTTGATAGTAGAAATAACTCCATCATTTATTGATTGATAGCAGACAAAACTCCATTAGCTCAAAGAAGAGATTGATAACAAAGATGAGCGCATTTATTGATTGATAGCAAACATAACTCCATCATTCGCTTAGTAGATTGCCTCACTTTTTTAAGTGATTTCCTCCATACAGGAAATTCTTTCATAGCTAGAGTAATTGGACTATGGTGGAATAAAACCCTAAAAGAACTCTAAAAAGGATCGTGTTAGTCTTTGAATCTAAACAATCACATAGATATTCTAGGGTTAGTTTGGAATGTTTTCCCTTAAGTTCCAGTCCTATATTGTTGGGGTTGTTATCTATCATGAGAAAAACATGAAAAATATTATAAGAAAAAAGATTTTGGAAAAGATAAATAGAAAGGAACTATGGAGTTGCGTGATGGAATTATTCCAAGGGATGAGAATCCCAATAACAATTGAAACCTAGAGTTGTTGAAAATATTCTCAATTGATGATAGATTCAATTAAATGTTCCACTACAATAGATAAATCCATTCAAATGGATTAATTGAGAAGGGGAATTTTTTGGGACAATTGAATCCTTTGTATTTTAATAGATTATATATCCATTCTAGATTTTGTGAGAAATCAAAATTTTGGATAGCTCCAAATATTTCCCACTTATAAATATAAATCCTCAATTTGTTGATTCCCACATTTAAATATACATGCTTGATCCATTAATTCCCATGTTTGAATATATTTTTGATATTTCAAACCAGGCACACTAAATACACCGTTGTGTCAAATTGAGTCTTTAATGATCCAACTTTTTAGGTTCTAGGTTAAAAAATACTTTTCAATGTATAACCAACCTACCAAATATATATATGGCCTTAAAATTGATATTGAAAATCAATTTGTTTCGATGGCTACTCAATTTTGTATGCGAGAATGCTACCCTAATCAGTGAGAAATTGTAGAAAATGAAGGGTTCACTACAAATAATCAATTTTTCAATCATGCATTCATATGTTTGGCATGTAGGCTTGCTGCACTGATCATTGAGAAAAATTATATGATCCACTCTAGAGAAAATAAAAGGTTCAATATTGCAAATTGATCTGTTTCAATACATTCTATTGTTGATCAAAGATCCAAAATTTTCATCAATCACATATAATATATGAGAAAGAGAAAAACATTCAAAACGTGGATCAAAGGTCCCAATTTTGTATTCATATCTATGGCATGCACGATCATTTCACTTTACTAATCACTAAGAAAAATAAAATGATATTTTTATCCCTCGAGATGTTCCAGGCTATAAATGGAACTATGCCGAGGCACCCCAAGGGATAAGACCCAGAATGGATCTTAAAGCCATGTTTATTTACAACAAAAATTATGCAAAAATATTTTGGGAATCTCTCTCTCTCTCTCTCTCTCTCTCTCTCTCTCTCTCTCTCTTATAGAACTATTGGCCCTCAAACAATACCATAACCGATACAAATAAATTCAATGACAAGAGGCATATGCCCATGAGTGCTTTAGATAATTTGATTTAAGTTTGAGAAGGGGCTAATTTAGAAGAAATACAAGATAGACATGTGAGGAAACTTTAAGGTGAATCTCACAACCTATGGATAGAATAACATTCTGAGAAACTAAGAATTCAACAGTTTTGGAAAATATATCATATCATTCAAATATGCATCAAACAATGAACAATTTCATATGCTTAAATCCATGGAGGTACCCTATGGTTTAAAGTCTTTGTAATTTGGAAAACGTGTGGAATTGAAAATGATGTCATGATGACTGCATCAACATGAAAACGTGGATGCATGGTAGCTTGAGATTGGTCCATGCAGATGTTGGTGTGTTTTCCCATGATTAGACTATGTATGATTGAATCTATAATGGAAATCAGGAGCAATGGAGAAATACCTTACCACATATGGTGTTCTTTGACGAGCTTGAAATACACTTGGTTATCCGATTAAGTATCCTTCGAATTTCTAGGTGTCCATATGGACTACTATGTTGACTCCAGGTGGTGCTGAATGAGCAGTCCTGTACGGGGTGAGTTGGTTGGTGTGTGATCTTGGAAGGGTAGGAATACCATTTTTATGAACCTAAGGGAGTGGTTTCCTTTTCCATGTTTTACCATGAGACACCTTTTATTCTTTGACATGTTGTAACGATCTTCCCGTTCGTCACAATGACGACCCTCTTATAACAAGTACAATTTTTTTTTGTGTGTGCGTGTGTACAAGGGTAATGAATACATTAAACTCTACGTAGCATCACGACGATGAAAATGTCGCATGCAACGGTGACAACAACATAACGACCTAAGACGCACATCAAGTATCTGCATGCAATGAATGACAATCAATTGACAAATAAATAAGACTTACTACCTGCCCATCCTACCCTGCAATGGTTAGGACCTCCAAGACACATAAGCAATGCTCAAGCTCAGGTTCCCATCAATTTTAACCATTTAAGGGCTCATGGCTGGCGACTATTCTGAGGAACATGGAGGTGTCTACACCCCGCCCGACACAAACAGACCAAGCCTTCTAAGCTAATGACAATAACATAACCATCAAGATTGCAAACAACAAGGTTATCCACATTAAGGCATTTTACGATAGTGCATCATTATTAACTCCTTAAATTGCTCATTACTATTATAGTATTGCATGTGAGGTGTATTTTTAATCAAATTACTCGACAATGACAAATAATCTAGCATGTAAGGTATTTAACACAGTATATTACGACCTCCATTACGAGCCCGACTTCACATGTCTAAAGTGCATAATATCATTAAGGTATGATCTAAATTAGTCTTGAAAACATTTCATTGCACAATTTCTAAATTACCAGTGACAACAGAGCATCATCTAAATTGTCATTTAAAGAACATTACTAAGAAAGTCTAAATATTCGATGGGATTATTAACTAAAATATAAGTCATCATTAATTAAAATCTATCTAGTCTGTCAATTATAAACTAGCCATTTATTAAAAACTTGCAATATCTTTAATTAGAACTAAATGATGCATGTTCTCAACATTTGTAAAGATGACAAGGCAGGTTAGAAATTAAGAGATTGTACTCAGCTTGAAAGACATTACAATTGGTAAGCATCACATTTTATCCTTCTACACATTCCAAAAAGGCAATTCTAAATTAATCCTATTCTCAATCTACTAGCCATTAGCATTTATTGAGGCATTAACTAATTTTAAGTAGCTTACTTTTATTACATACTAACTAAAATTAAGTAATTGCTTATTATGAAATATTAACTAAAAATAGATCGCTTTTATTTAAAATAAGGTAGATTGCTATTTTTAAAGACTAACATAACAAAATAGTTGCTGCTATGAAATGTTAACTGGAAAAAGTAGATGGCTTTTATTTAAAAAAAAGGTAGATTGCTATTGGAATTACAAACAAATAAAGTAGTTGCAGTTATAAAATATTAACTGGAAAAAGTAGATTGTTGGCCTTTATTGCTATTTTTAATTAGACCTCCAACTGTCGTCTAATTCTAAATTCATCCCGTCCCAATCCACTGGCCATTATTTTTATCGAACCAATACCAAAAGGGGAATACAAAATTGTTGTTGGAGCTGCACAGTCAGCAAAGGAGGGCGGTCTGGGGGTGGATGAATTGGAATGAACCTACCCCTTGGTTAAGCGTTTCTAAACACCAATACCCAAAGTCAATAAATGATAGGATTGGAAACAAATAAAATAAAATGGGTACAGCCAATACAACCCAATCCAAAATAGATGGTAAGCATGCAGGTTCGTTAACTGCAGGTAATACGATACAGTTCAAGGCGCCCTTGGAGGTAAATCGCAGTGATAATTGTTGGCACGAAGAGTGAGGTGATGTACTAGTATTATTGCAGGTAATGCACCACCGTTCATAGGTCTGGAGGTAGTACAACTTCTAACCATAATCATCTCCATGAGGGTAGGCACTGGTCAATGGAGCGTTGTCCTGTACACAGTTTTTCTCTTAAATAAATGCCCAAAATCAAGAGTAAAAGGGTAAAATCTATTTAACAAACAAGGTGGGGTAAGGGCCCAAGGTTGATACGTTGTATAGAGATGTTTTAGTCCATGCGAGATAAGGAGTACGCATGGCATCCCACTGCGTGATAAATGATGCATGTCCCAACGGCTAAGAAATGTATAGGTCGGAATGGTGGGTTCGCTGGCCAAAAAACATGACAAAATGATCTGGCTTCCATAAATGGGGAGTGGTCAACAGAAGGAGAAGAAATGGAGGGATCTCCAAATGGAAGCAATAATGACGCCCATAGCGATATCAGGGATCGTGCGAGAGAATTATTTGAACGGATAAACATTTTTTTTAGGAGGAGAGCCGCAAAACTCAGAAGTTGACACTATAGCACTTCCTTGTACAACTGTATCCGAGCCTTGTACATCAGAAGTTGACTCCATAACCTGCCTTGCACCACTGTAACACAACAAGGTGAAATCGAAACTGATGTCTTTTCACATGAGGAGGGCTCGGACTGTGACCGTGCTCAACAACACTTGATCTACAACGTAGTATTTAGATTGAAGAGACATGGAAACGGAGACGAGTGGAATTTCGAGAGCTCTCAGGAAAAATATGGATATAGCAGATTTAGATAAAATAGGATTGGCAAACGACGCATCCAATCATGGGATTTATAATGAAGATCAAAACGACCTCAAGATTGCAATGACCGAAAACATTGATACTCTTTGGTTGCGAGGTATATTTTGACTGGAGCCGCCCAGATGACAATGTGTGGAGCCAAAGATGTGGTCAAACAGAGGGAAAAGAAATGGAAGGATCGCCAAAACGTTGTGGTCTTGATGTGGCAAATTGCTAGAGCAATTTATCCAGGGATGGAACGACTTCCTTAAGAGAGAAACTTGAGCCAAAAGCCGGCAAGGAGTACACCAATTTAAAAGAAATCGCAAAGTGGTGAAAAGCAGAGCTTGATAAACAATGCAGAGGTCAACACAGTCATAAAATGAAACGCAGATGTAATTTTCCAAGGCTATGAAATGCCGGGTTAAAATTTTTACATCCTTCATATAAATACAAATGCTAGAGTGATAAAAACTAGTCAATTTAACCAGAAGCAAATGCAGACAGTTCTAAAAACGTAAAGCACAGTAGGAGATCACATAGAACCAAGGAAGGTTAGAAACGTTGAGGTCATAATATCCTTTTTATCTAATGCCGACTTGCAACAACAAAGTTAATAAGAAATATTTTTATATCTGTCACACAATTAAAATCGTCGAAGAACAGAAAAAGAAAACCAGTCAATCCGACGAGAACCCAAGTAGATTTAGGTCAAGTATGTTTCGTCTCACAAAGCCAATAGACAAATGCTAATAAAATTAAGAGAGGGTCAGGTTCCTAATACCTTCTATCATGCAAAAATGGAAAGCGTATCGTTGCTTGATCGCCTGCTCTGAGTGTCATCTGCACATTCTGTGTTGCTCCTGCTCGTCGACCGTCGAGACCTCACCGGTACCTCCCAGCCAATTCTAGGGGTACTCTGCTTCCCCCTTAGCCCACAGAGCCGCAAAGGGGAAACACACTATCTAGATGGTACGTCTAGCTCCCAGCTCGCCTCGCAAGACCAAGCTACCACTCCTCTCCAAGCTGAGAATCCCAACTCCCACAAGTAAATCAGTCAAGTCACTAATCCGACAGCGTAACATTACGCTAACAACTGATCCCCTTCTTCCTCCTCCTTCCTCTCTTTTATAGAGTTTTAGAACTTCCAATCTTTCCCTAAATCTCATTTAATTTAAGTTTTAAATAAAAATATTCTAAAATTTCTCCTTCATACAAGTGTCATTCATCCGCCACATTCCTCCAATAATTATTTTCTTTAATTTATCAAATTGTCTTATTTCCCTCAGAGTTACTCCTAACTTTACTCCTAGGTGTCCCTAGATTCCCTTACAGGTTTTAAAGACTTTCCCTAAAATGAAGTTGCTAATTTAGTTCAATTTAGAAGGTTCTTAATTGCAGATTCTTTACTAAGTTGACCTCTCGCTTTTTACCTTAAGTTCCCCATCTTTCCCTTTTTATGTTACCTCCTTTCCCTAGTTTCCTAAATTTTATAATTTCCCTCTTTCCCCTTTCTAAAAGAGCTAAAAACGACAGTTGTGCAATTTAACCTCTTTTCCTTTTTTTTTTACTAATTTAATATCTTTTTACACTTTCACAAGTTAAATAATTAATTTCTTCTTTACCTTTTATATCCACAGATTTTATTTAAGTTCTTACTCTCTTCATTTTACCCAAAAATTTATGAAGTCCACAATTGTTACTTAAGTGGTTTTACTTTATTTTTTATTTTAAACTTTATTATTTTATTTTTATAGAGATGTTTTCTTAAGGGTAGACAAAATTTTACCCCTAGTGAAGTTTTAGACTTAGGACTTAGATTTTGAACTGGATAACATTTTAATTAGGGAAGTTGTTTTAAAATTTCTTAATGAGATATTTGTCTTAGGGCCATCTAGGTTCATTCCTTTATCATCATCAACACGATGTTCCCTTCAGGACGCACTACGTGCTCCAAGGGTGCCACTCACCACTTTTGTTTCTTTTGCTCGACGTGCCCTTCAGGATGCACTACGTGCTCCAAGGGTGCGACTCGCCTCTTTTGTTTCTTTTGCGCAACGTGGCCTTCAGGACGCACCATGTGCTCCAAGGGTGCCACTCGCTTCTTGACTGATTGGTAGACATCAATAACCCTTGGAGTCAACACTCTGCCAAGTGACCTTGTGGGAGACAAAGGGCTTCTAAGGAATAAGGCCCTCGCCTTATTGCACGCCCTTTAGAATCATTGCGAGCGACTGTCGCAGTCTGCCCTTGCGACATCGTGCATCCCCTCGAACTAGGTAATCATTAACCTACAGTTAGAGCCACGGTGGGAGTGCTAGTAGGCTGTGGTAGGGTTGTTGTCCACACCTCTCCCTCACCCTCTCTGGTAGTCATGTGTGGCCCCTTTACTCCATATGTGAGTCTGGTCGGCAAGCTATCGTCAACCTGCATCATCAACAAATCATGTCAGAACATATCCAGATCATATCATCTAATCAGATGTACTAATATCACAGTAATAAAATCAAACCCTAATAGCACACTCCCTGACTCAATTTAGAGTCCAAGGGGTTCCATCGATGCCTCTACATCCTAAAGGTCTAAAACTCTGCACACTCAGTAAAACCAAGTCAATAGCACCTGTCTATGTCAATGCAGTAAAACAACATGTCATCTACCCATAACGCATAAATATCAAATTCAAATGTCTTAATGGCATAATAATCCAGATCACTTGCAAGCAAGTGTCCTCAAAGAATAAGTTTTCTTAGTGCACCAGAGCGGGATGCTACACATGTAGTGGCCTAAAAATGTTGTCGTGACCCAATACTGCATTAACTTTTGCTCTTCTCATGCGACATTTGTCCTTCGTTGTTGATCATGCTCACTTGCAACCGTTGGATGATCGAGCCCACACTTCCAGTTTCACTTTATTTTTATTCCTTGGTCATATGACTGGAGCTTGAAATCTCCTACCTCGAGATGTTGTCTCAGGCCGGTCAATTGATACAACTATACATTATGGTGGACTCCTGAATGCCATTCTGGCTTCCCCACTGTGCTAATGATATCCGAGAAGGACATTCTTCCCATAGATATGAATAGAACAAAATTTCCCCACATCTATAGCCAGGATGGTTGATTATCTCTTCCTATGTAATAATTTTTCATAGGTGGATCATCATATGCTATATTAGGCATTAGAGTAGTTGTATCAACAAAAACTAGATTACTTGCAGAATGGTTTAGACACGACCTCCGTACTCTTTCTATAGAAACTTGACATGTGTCTTCTGAGACAAAAAGGGAGTGACATGACTAATACAATAGTACCTAAAGTATACCAATGTCACTAATTATATACAATTCTTCACAACACATCATCCTTAGTAGTGATAGTCATCTCACTAAGTAGTCTTAGTAAAGTCTCATGTATAATGTCATCATGAGTAAAATGGAAAAATGTAACTAGGCTTACATTAACATAAATTACAATAAGCTAAAAAAGAATCTAATAGTATGGTGGAATAGTGTGGGATATAGAGGTCCATGACATGGATGTCCCTAAATAAATATATAGAATTGGTAGTAAGGCACTGTTTTGAAAATGGAATTCCTCATAAATTAATTCATTATTTTATTAAGATATGTATTCATATATATACCTATTGGTTCACACCCATATAATCTCATCATTTTTCCATTTGGTAAAACTCCCCTCTACATCCTTGACTATTCCCCCCTCCTCACTTAAAATAAGATCATCATTCTTGTATTCTTACCTCAAGATGTGTTAATGCCTATCAACCTCTTTTACCAAAGCATGCAAACTTTTCAAGTATTAATTAAAGAAATATAAGTTATATGTTATAAATTAATTTACTTAAATTTATTATTCTTCATATCAAATCCAGTTTTTAGACATGCTTTGTGACCTAGCTTAACATATATATTCATATTTTTACAATAATTAATATAGTTTGTTTTAATTTATATTTATATTTTGTATGTGACATTTTTCTATTTGTTCATTAATGTCTATTTACATAAACCTTATTGGTTCATTAAATTTGATGTACATATTATACCAATCTACTATTTCTTTGACTATTTATTTGTTCTAATAAATTGATTTGATTTCTAACATTATTACGCTATATATTCATTTATAGGTAATTTATAAAATGAAGGAATATAACCAAGAGTGGGATGTTATTACTATAGGTTTGAAAGAAGCATTTTATTGTTTTGTTGGTGATTTTTGTGGGGTATTAACTTGTTCAAAACTAAGTAGATTAAATGACCATCATGATAAGATGCATGGTCTCCCTCCAATTCCTCCACATCCAAGAGGACGACAAATAGATAAAAATGACAAACTCCCTCCAAAATCACAATGCATAATTAAAATACAAAATAGTAAGATAGAATATGATGTCAAAGCAAGGATACATTATGCACGTCTCCATGCCCATAGAATATTTTTCAATGAAGAAATTCTTTTAGCAGTGAGTATTTGTTAACATATTTATTTTTAAATGTCTAAAATTTTGGTTACATAAATTTATATTAAATAAATCTATTCAATAATTCATTTGTGTAGTCTGTTGCTACAATTGATGATTTAAGTGATGATTCAAAAAAAAAATTGAAGAAAAAATGCACAAATGGGAGGAAATTTTACCTCGTAGACGTAAGGATACTATGACATGCATTGATATTTCACTAAAAGGGAAGGAAGGGACAAGTATTTATGAGGATGTAGGGAATGAGGTATCATATGCACATGGTCCTATAATAAGCTTTGGACAAAAGACTATTAACAACAATTACACAGTTGTGTACTTTATTCTCAACTTTTTATAGCAAAGAGTTATTTTCAAGAATTTTAATACTATATGTTGTTTATTTTAACTATAAAATGTATAATGATTTTACTTTGCTATTCATATCAATATTCTCATAGATATCTCCACATAGTTTGGTTGGTGAAAGTACATTGTGTAATTTAGAAATCCAACAAAATTCATGTTCTCAACCATTGCATTCACCTGGGATTCATGGAGTTTTTGGGGAAGTAAGCTACTTTTCATTGCAACCTACTATAGAACAAAATTTTGATTTAATTTATTGTATATACTAGGATGACATGCCGATCAATAGATATTCAATTTTTTTAATTATCTGTAGTTACATTTTACATATTCTATATATATTGTGCAGTTGTTATATTTTGAACCATTGCAAATGTTTCAATCCCCAAAACAAGATAAAATGCAGAAATATAATACATTTCCACAAATTTTGCAACATACAATAGTTCATGAGCAACCAACCCAACCATTACGACATTCCCCTCGATTTCGAGGAAGTTCAAGAGAATTAAGTCTTCTCTTTATGCTATCTCTAACTAAATAATATTATTCATCAAAACATTAGGTACATGCTCATTGAAATGTAATTTTTGGGGTGCTTTCATTTTTATTCTGTTTGAGTTGCATACTTATATTTTCTTATAGTTTTATGTTTAGAATAGAGCATATACATTTCCGAAATCCCCTTTTCACACAAACAATGGTGGACATGAAGCTGGAAATGCAACACCTTTTTTCGAAATCCACCATAACTCACATTATCTTCAACTAGTACAAAATTCACCTCCACTTGAAGAAAAAATAGGAGAGGTAAGTTCTATACACTACACCCATGTTTTCATTATAGCAATATCAATTTCAATATTTATGGATAGTGTTGTAACTTTTACAGAAGACAACAAAGATGAATAATTTTTCTATGGTTAAAAGGAAAAGAATCACACCAAAGGACTTGAAAGCACATGGGTTGAAGTCTCACAAACAATACATAGAGCATATATGTTCAACTAGTATTTCTCTCAAAAAACCCACTAGGTTGGCTACTTTGAAGTCTAAACAATGCACCAAGTTAGAGTAACTTGGGCTACAAATTTAGAGATTTGATAAGTCTTTTGTATAAATAGGTGCTACTTACAAAGACATGAACATATTTAATCCTACAAGAAATGAGTCTTTATATAATTTCAATAAATGAACTTTCTAGTATTATGTTTTATGTTTTGAATTTCAATTTTTTTTTTCATTTAAAGCACAACATTTTTTTTTTTTAATTGAGGTCACTTTTATTTAAATATACAAAGTATCGTAGTCTAGCCTCTACAATATAGGGAGGAGTTTTATTTTTTACACATTTTATATTTCCTAATTTATATATTCTAATTTCTACAAGAAATTAATATATCTTTGCTCTTAATTGCGCAATATTATAATATAAAGAACTTATATTCTAAATATATAGTTTTAAACATTAATGTTTGAAGATTATGGAAAACTCAATTAATGTAAATATATCATTTTATTTGTGCATGCAATCCAATTTTAATTAAAAAAATTATAAAACATAATATAATAAAAATAATATTTCACATTCTTGTTGATACAAGAGAAGTTTCATATTTTTTCACGCATTTTATGTGCCCTCTTATATATAGTCTAATTTCAAAAGGAAATTAATGTATCTTTGTTGGTAATTGTGGAATATAATAATGTAGATAATTTATTTTCTAAGTATATATGTTTAAACATAGATACTTCAAGAATATGGAAAACAAAATGAATAGAAAAGTGGACTTTTGCTCTTATCAATCAATGCAATACTTTGATTTCATGTTTTAAGTATGATGTTTTTGGATGAGCATGTTTAGAATTTGTTGATCAAATATTTATTATAGCATATATCCATTATACTTTATGATTAATTTTGTATATTTTTCCCTACCACATCAAACATTACAAACAACTTTATAAATTCATAATAGCATATGAATTTATGTGCGATGTAACTTATCTTCCTTTTATAAAACATTGTCATAATCATGTACACTTGATGTCATATATTCCTTGTGTGTTATGTCATATATATATATATATATATATATATATATATATATATAAGTGAGAGAAGAAACAAAATCTCTCTCTCTGTTTCTCTCCCTCACACACACACACATATATAATTTTTTCAAGAGTTTTTTTGTAGAATTTAAAATTCACAATGAATTTTTTTTACAGGATTATCTAAAGATTAAAACATTTTGTTTTTATATGGATTGCTAAATCACATAAAATTTATCATTTCTTCCAAACATATAAAGAGAAAATCAACAAAATTTTAGAAAATTATAAACAAGGACCACAACAAAACCATGATAATGAAATGATGAATGCATTCAAACCATAAACTTAACTTATAATCAAAATCAATTACCCAAAAGGGATAAGGCTTATCTTTTATTCAAGGCAAGAAAAGGCAATTTAATGGAATTTGATAATTTTTAAACTTAATGAATCATGACTACAGTGAATTCTTAAAACCATGACAACTTTAAATTCCAACCTCTAAAATTATGATTAAAATGGAGTGAAGGATTATAGTTTTTATATTTAAAGAGATATTAATAAATATTTATAAATAATAATAATATAATCAAACAAGCAAGCAAAGGGATAAGGCTTATCTTTTATTCAAAGCACGCAAAGGAAAATCAACAGAATTTGATAAATTTTAAATAAATGAATCATGACTACTGTGAATTCTTAAAACCATGAAAACTTTAAATTCCAACCTTAAAGGGATAAGGCTTATCTTTTATTCAAAGCAAGAAAAGGCAAATTAATGGAATTTGATAAATTTTAAATAAATGAATCATGACTACTGTGAATTCTTAAAACCATGACAACTTTGAATTCCAACATCTAAAATTATGATAAAAATGTAGTGAAGGCTAATAGTTTTTATATTTAAAAATATATTAATAAATAGTTATATAAATAATAATAATATAATCAAACAAGCGAGCAAAGGGATAAGGCTTATCTTTTATTCAAAGCAAGCAAAGACAAATTAATGCAATTTGATAAATTTTAAATAAATGAATCATGACTACTGTGAATTCTTAAAACCATGACAACTTTAAATTCCAACCTCTAAAATTATGATAAAAATGTAGTGAAGGCTAATACTTTTTATATTTAAAAAGATATTAATAAATATTTATAAATAATAATAATATAATCAAACAATCAAGCAAAGGGATAAGGTTTATCTTTTATTCAAAGCAACCAAAGGACACTTCCATAAATGTGCATATATGGAAGTGGTCAGTGTATATGTGCATATATGGAAGCATGCATATACGGAGGTCGACTTCCATAAATGTTCATTTACGGACGACAACTTCTGTATATGTGCATATATGGAAGTACACATATATGGAAGATGCATTTACGAAAGGTGGCTTCCATATATGCATGCTTCTGTATATGTGCATATATAGACGACGCATATACAGATGTCGTTTTCCATTAATGTGCATATACAGACGAAGCATATACGGAAGCTAACCACTTCCATGATGATGTCTTTCGTATATGCGTGCTTCCAGAAATTTTCATTTATGGAAGTGGTTAGCGTATATGCGCATATACGAAAACGTGCATATATGGAGGCTGACTTCCATAAATGTACATTTATGGATGACAACTTATGTATATGCACATATATGGAAGCACACATATACAAATGATGCATTTACGGAAGGTGGATTCCATATATGTGCATATACGGATGACACATATATGGACAACGACTTCCATAAATGTGCGTATACGGATGACACATATATGAAATCTAGCCACTTCCATAATGGTGTATTTTTCATATGCGTGCTTCCATAAATGCACATTTATGGAATTGGTCAGCGTATATGTGCATATACAGAGGATGAATTCCATAAATGTGCATTTATGGACGACAACTTCTGTATATGCGCATATATGGAAGAACACATAGATGTAAGACACATTTACAGAAGGTGGCTTCCGTATATGTGTGCTTCCATATATGCGCATATACGGATGGCGAATTCCATAAATCCACATATACGGACGACGCATATACAAATGTTGGCCACTTCCATAATGGTGTCTTTTGTATATGTGTGCTTCCATAAATGCACATTTATGGAAGTGGTCACGGTATATGCGCATATACGGAGGCCGAATTTCATAAATGTGCATTTATGGACGACAATATTTGTATATGCACATATATGGAAGGACGCATATATGGAAGACACATTTACAGAAGGTGTCTATCGTATATGCGTTCTTCCGTATATATATGGACGATGGCTTCCATAAATGTGCATATACGAACGACGCATATACAGAAGCTGGCCACTTCCATATATGCGTGCTTCCATAAATGTGCATTTATGTAAGTGGTCAATGTATATGCGCATATACGAAAGCATGCATATATGGAGGCCGACTTCCATAAATTTGCATTTACGGATGACAACTTCTGTATATGCACATATATGGAAGGACGCATATATGAAAGACGCATATACGGAATGTGGCTTTTGTATATGCGCACTTTCATATAAGTGCATATACAGATGATGTATATACGAACGACGACTTCCATAAATGTGGATATACAAAAGAGATGGAAATACGTGCTTCCTCCAAGCCCAGGAGGTCGAGTAAGAGATGGAAATGTTAAACATGCTACCAAATCACCCAGTAAGGTTAAAAGGAAGAATGAAAAAATCCAATATGATGTAGATGCAAGGTTGTGTCATGCACACAAGCAGGCATATAAAAGATTTGTCAATGAAAAAATTATTTCCGTAGTAAGTATTTATTAGAATTTGTATGTGTGTGTTTTTTTAATAATATAAATTTATTATTATGGACTAAATTCATTGAAACTTGTTTTTGCAGTCAGTTTCTAAGTTTGATCAACTCAATGATTTACGGAAGGTGGCTTCCATATATGCACGCTTCCGTATATGTGCATATATAGATGATGCATATACGAACAACGGCTTCCATAAATGCACATATACAGATGATGCATATACAAAAGTTTGCCACTTCCATAATGGTGTCTTTCGTATATGTGTACTTCCATAAATGCACATTTATGGAAGTGGTCAGTGTATATGCGCATATACGAAAGCATCCATATACGGAGGCCGACTTCCATAAATGTGCATTTATAGATGAAAACTTCTATATATGCACATATATGGAAACACACATATACATAAGACACATTTACAAAAGGTGGCTTCTGTATATGTGTGCTTCCGTATATGCGCATATACGAACGATGCATATAAATGCATGTATAAATGTTCATTTACAGATGAAAAATTCCTTAAATACGCATATATGGAAGCACTTCCATAATGACGTCTTCCATATATGTGTTCTTCTATAAATACACATTTATGGAAGTGGGAAGTGTATATGCGCATATACAGAAGTGTGCATATACAAATGCGTGCATTTACGAATGACAACTTCCTTAAATGTGCATATATGGAATCACACATATACGAAGAACATGAGACATATGAATAACATGAGACATTGCAAGATATAGAGAGCAACAACATAGTATGATGGAGACATAATGCATTGTTGACATGTAAGTAAAATATCAAAATTCTCAATTTTTTTATATTTCATTTCACTTTCAATATTTCACTATTGACAATGCCACATATTGATATCCAAAATCAATATAGATACTCTAATTTATGATTGAGTTCCAAAAATATTACACCTCTTGCAAAACAATATAAAGTATTTGTTATAATTGTCTTAAATAAAAATACAAGTGGCATATAATAATATCATTAGTATATTATTCTAAAATTATCTTCTATATAATGTGAGAAGTTGAAAAGAGTATCACTGCATCACCTCGAATTTTCCCTATTCCATAAGTGTGTATCTTCTTGTCAAGAAACATTCACAAAATTAATTTGATAATGCTAGTAAATAAAAAAAAGTATATAAATATATACTATTTATTCGCATTGTTTCCCAAGTACTTTCAAGTTTTTCACCTGAGGGGAAATCTCATAAGTTTAAATCTGGACTTAACTGCATTGTTGATATCTCTGAAATTGTTTGTATGTTTGCATCATCGACAAATAACCGAAGCTGATA
>ML776682.1:1050667-1068044 GCA_009831015.1 Picea engelmannii | reverse complement strand
TTGTCTAATGCATTTTTTAATAGTGTGAAAGTCTAATTTATTCTAAACTAGTTAAACAATATTTTTGAATTTCTTAAATACAACTAAAAGTTATTCTTAAATTAAACTTCTATAAACTATTTTAAATTTCTTAAACTTAAGTTGTTTTTATTATTATTACAATATATTTTTTTTGTTTGTTAATTTGTGCGGGACCTGTTGGGCACGCGATTAACCTGTGGTTTGAGAAACCGCGACTCAGGGGCATCTAAGCCGTCAAAATCACCCGGGGATCGCACCCGGCCTGAGCCACACCAACCCTTAACATGGTTGGATTTTTTGTCCCCGCAGGTTTCGAACCGATGACTTTAACATCATGGAGTGGCTTAACAACACACTCCGTCACCGACTATCCTACACCTCGAGGACTATTATTATTACAATATATTATTAAAATAGTAAAATCAATAATATTTAAGAAAAACAATACATTATTCAAAGTTGAAAAAATTATAATAATAACTTAAGTGTATTAAAAACATTATAAATTAAATTTATCATAAAAATAAATAAAAACAATAAAAAAAAAATAATAAAAATATTTTTTTTTCTTTTAAAATAAATATTCAAGTAACAAATTTAATTATAGTTTATTTGTCTAATTTTCATATCGATAATTCCTTCCCACTTCTCTATTTATGAAGAACTATACAAATTACATAGAAAATAACAATTTGGTTTTAATAAATATTATAACTTTTAGAGTATAAAAAATTAATTTATTCAAAATTAATAAAATAAATCTTTTAAATTTATTAAATACAAGAAAGGAAAAATGATTCTTAAATTAAATTTATTTGGATTATTTTAATTTTTTTGAATTTTAATTATTTTTTTTATTATTAACTTATATTATTAATTGGCTTAATGGTTAAGAACATGTGTTTTCTCCTAAAAGATCACAAGTTCAAATCGAGAAAAGATAGAGTATTTTTAAATTTATTAAATAATAAAAAATTATTATTAAATGATTTTTTAAAAATTATTTTAAAATTATGAAACTTTAATTATTTTTATTATTATTAACATTTATTATTAAAATAGTAAATTCAACAACATTTTAAATTTTTTTACATTATTCCAATTTAATAAATTATAACAATACTTTAAAATTTTATTATAAACATTATACTTAATAAAAAAGATATTAATATCTTAAAGTTATCGTAAAGATTATATTTAATAAAAATTGCAATGACATCTTAATTTATCATAAATAATATAAATTTCATAAATACTATGAATTATTTTAAAATGTTTTATTAAATCTGTTATCACATATGGTCATCAAGGGCAACAGGTCATCCAAGTCCATGGTCTGCACAAGAAGCGTCCAAGTGGAACATTCAAAAGCAATCCATTTTGGACTGAAATGCAGGCAAGTAGACAACTTCTTGTTTCAACGATGAAGATCTTGTATACAGTTCAGATTAGTGACCCTCGAGAATTCATAATTATAAATTTGTGTGAAGTTTAGCGCCAGAAAGAAGCCCTGGAGTTGCAGATCAAGCACCACACGTCCTTCTCCATCGGATGATCATGATTTACTTTGGGAATTCGGGCTTCGACAGTTTTAGCTTCTCCACTCCTGATTTCATCTAGAGCATTTTCTCTGGGAGTTAAAGATCAAGCACCATGCATCCCTCTCCATTGGATGATTATGATTTACTTTGGGAATTCAGTCTTCAAGAGTTTTAGCTCCTCCACTCCCGATTTCATCCAGAGCGTTTTCTCCCGGAGTTAAAGATCAAGCACAACACGTCCCTCTCCATCGGATGATCATGATTTACTTTGAAAATTCAGGCTTCGAGTGTTTTAGCTTCTCCACTCCCGATTTCATTTGGATTGTTTTCTCTCAGAGTTAAAGATCAAGCGCCATGCGTCCTTCTCCATCAGACGATCATGATTTACTTCAGGAATTTGGGCTTCGGAAGTTTTGGGACTTCCCCTCCCGATTTCCTCCAGAGCACTTTCCCCTGGAGTTGCAGATCAAGCGCCATGCGTCCTCCAGATCGGACGGTCAATATTTACTTTGGGAGTTCGGGCTTCGGGAGTTTCGACTTCCTTGCTTTCGTTTTTCTCCAAAGTAGTTTCTCCTGGAGTCCACAAATCCCTACCGTGTTTCCTCCTCAGATGGACGGTCATCGTTCACTTCGAAGCTCTAGCTCTACATGCAGACCGCCCCTGAGCTCTGAAGTGCCAAAGTACGTGGCAGTCACCAGTTCATACATGTAGTGCTCTCATCAGTCATGACACCTGGCATCCATCTAATGTCAACACGTGTCACCTCTCTTTTCATGACACGTCAACATAGTGACGTCAAGCCACCACATTAGATCATCCTCCAAGAAGTGTTCTTGTTCAATGCCAAAATTAGCACCATATCCAAGCGTGGTTAGAATGATCCTAAGTTGGGCGGATAAACATTGGCAGGGGCACTAAATTGGTAGGGTTGCCCAAATCACAGACCACGACTAAATCAACGACCATGCTTCATTGCGGGGACACAACTTGCTTGAACGATAAAATTCTTGAGTGATCCGACAATTGAAACCATGGTATAATGAAAGAGCTGCATGGCGGAAGGTGGTGGATTGCGGGATCAAAAGCGGTGTGCATCCAAACCACTTATGACGACCCCACAATCACGTGTTTATATAATGACAAATTTGAGAGAAGCACGTGGCCGCCCCTTAGGTGTTAAGATGCGCTCCGATCCCAAGGAGGATTTAGTTAATTAAAAAGGATTGGTAGCTAAAGCCTCATCTCAGTCCACAAGTAGAAGGCGTAAAATCTCTAGCAAAGGAGACAAAACTGTCATCTTGAGGTACCACGAGGGACGATTTTTCCTGCAGACCCATCCTGGTCTAAGCTCGCGTCTAACATAAGGATACACGTAGTCTAACAGAAGGATGCGCAGACGAAAGCTTTGAATGAGATGTCCGGGTCACACTCCTGGTAGTTGTGGACTAATTTGATTATAAATAGATTAGTTTAGATTTTGTAAAAGGGTGGGTGTTTTTTCAGAGGTTGGAGAGATGAGAGTGTTTTAGGAGTAGTGCTCTGTATGTTTCATTTTGGAATCCTAAGGGATTGGATTGTAAATATCACATTATTGAAGATTCCTTTGAGTTGTTTTATCAAAACGTCTTCTTAGTTTATATACTCTTTATGTTTTCTTGTCTGGATATAATCTCTCTGATTTATGGATTCCTGAGGTGGTGGAGGATCTACTATCATCTTGCCCATATTTCATGGTTCAACAGACATTTCATGTTTCTTCTTGTCTGTATGTAATCTCTCTGATTTATGGATTCTTGAGGTGGTGGAGGAGCTTCTATCATCTTGCCCATATTTCATGGTTCAACAAACGTTTTATGTTTCTTCTTGTCTGGATGTAATCTCTCTAATTTATGGATTCTTGAGGCGGTGGAGGATCTGTTGTCATCTTACCAATATTTCATGGTTCAACAGATGTTTTCTATTTCTCTTTCTTGTCTAGATGTAATATATCTAATTTATGGATTCCTGAGGCGGTGGAGGATCTGTTGTCATCTTTCCCATCTTTCATGGTTCAAAAAACGTTTTTTGTTTCTTCTTGTTTGAATGTAATCTCTCTGATTTATGGATTCCTGAGGCGATGGAGTATCTGCTGTCATCTTGCCCATATTTCATGGTTCAGTAGACATTTTCTGTTTCTCTTTCTTGTCTAGATGTAATCTCTCTGATTTATGGATTCCTAAGGCGGTGGAGGATTTGTTGTCATCTTGCCCATATTTCATGGTTCAACAGATGTTTTCCGTTATTTCTTTTTTGGATCATCGTAAAACCTTTGATTTATGGTTTCTTGAGGCGATGGAGGGTCTGTTGTCATCTTGCCCATGTTTTATGGTTTATCATTCATACACCTTTTGTTTTCCTTTTCCTCATCACCACATAAAAATTTTGTCTGATAGGTAGCTTAAATGGATTAATTATTCACGATCCTTATGACTCCATGCCCAATGGTCCATCACTGATCTACAGTGATACTTGTTCTCTTCTCTTCTCCTTGCAGTCTCGCTAAGCCACCTACTCAAAGAATTTTAATCCATTTTACCCTTTGTTTTGATGGGTATTAGGCTTATCCTCTTGTAGTCAGAGGGTGACTCTCAGTGATAACATTCATGGCACCTCTTCCGGGGAAAAAAATGAAGAAATCTTTTCTAATAGAATGACAACGACCAAATCTGACACATTCAGACTGCATATCATTCACCTGGAGACTCCATGATTAAAGAATCTAGTGGCGACTCCACAGTTTTAAGAAGTCACATTTTCATATGGAAGCCATTTTGGCTTGGAAGTTTTCTCCTTTTAATTTCTCTTATGTTCCTGATTTTCCGAATGTTGTTCCTACTATGAATGAGTGGGGTGATTCTTTGCCTAGATTTAGAGAACATAAAGATGACAACCCTACAGAGCATCTGCTTGAGTTTCATGAACTCATGCATCAGTGGGGAATACATCATGAGGATTTATTAATGAATATGTTTATGTACTAATTAGAAGGAGATGCTCATGAGTGGTATTGATCCTTTCCCCCTATTAGCATCTCTTCCCTGGAAGAATTTCATGCATCTTTCAATATTCATTGTCAAAAGTTTTATTCGTCTGAGTTAATTTGTCATAGTTGTTGTGAGGTGTATACAGATTGTGTTCAAGATATAGTTGATTATTATGAAGGCTGCGATAGTGAAGAAGATGTATTGGATGAGGAATCAACTCTTTCTCTTCTGTGTTCATCTGCATTAGATGAAAACTGCGTTTGTTGTCTCAATAAGGAAAGCGCATAAATTCAGTCTATCTTGGAAGTTGATATTCTTTGTAACCTTGTCCCTAAAAATCTTAGATATGAGCAACCTATTTTTGACTCATATGATGGTGATAAGATATTGCTTCCTGGATTGAACTTGACAGGCAGCCTGTGTTTAATAATGAAGAGAAGTTTTCTCATGTTGGGAAAAAGATGCCTCTTGGTATGTCATTCGAGGATCCTCCTTTGTTTGATCATTATGGAGACAGTGAAAAAGATGCTGAGGTGTTTTTTGTCTTAGAAGCAGAAAGCATTAGAATCCAACCTTCTAATGAAAGAAAAGATTTTACCATTAGCATCATATTAAAGAGAAACATCCATTCATTGATATACATGAGGATATCTCTTGCCATCAGCTAGCAGATGTTACAAGAGAAGGAAAAGGAGAAGTGGATCAACAACCTGGATCAACCTTTCAGTCACTTGTGCTTGCCATAGACATTCAACCAGATGTGAATCGTTGTAAAGCATAGCAGGATTTTTGTTACCAATCTAGTAGGTTTTATCACCTATTTTATGACCCTATGGAGGAGTACATGGAGTTTCATTTTCTCCATGTATTGAAGCTCTCAAGATTTATTTTATCTTCATAATTAGGAGTAAATATGAAGAATGTAATCAATTTTCTCTCATAGTTTCATTGTCCATTGCTGATCATTGATAGAGTAAATACGTTTTCAATTGGGAAGTTACTTGAATGGCTATGGTGGAAGTTTTCTTTCACCTAGGACGTTGTAAAAAAATCAGTTAGTGTAGAATTGTACATAAATTAGCTCCTTCTAGAGAATGTGTGTTTTATTTGTTTTTGTAAGTAGAGAAATGTACATATTATCCTGTTGTCTTCAATGAAATGTATTTGAGCTCGACTCCACAACTCAACAGCTAATGCATTGGACCTACTTGTTCTTGGCAGCTCGCAAGGAGCATGCCATCCCCTTTGGAGATAAATGTTATCACATATATTCGTCAAGGGAAAAAAGTCATCCAAGTCGATGGTCTACACAAGAAGTGCCCAAGCACAACATTCAAAAGGAGTCTATTTCGAGCTGAAATGTAGGTAAGAAGACATGTTCTTGTTTCAACAGTGGAGATCCCATATACAATACATATTAGTGGCCCCTGAGCATTCAAAATTATCAATTTGCATGAATTTTAGTGCCAGACAGAAGCCCTAGAGTTGTAGATCAAGCACCACGTGTCCTTATCCATCGGATGGTCATGATTTATTTCGGGAATTTGGGCTTCGGGATTTTTAGCTTCTCCACTCCCAATTTCATCTGGTGCGTTTTCTCCCAGAGTTAAAGATCAAGCACCACACATCCCTCTCCATCGAACATGCATGATTTACTTTGATAATTTGGGCTTTGAGAGTTTTACTTTCTCCACTCCTGATTTCATCCGAAGCGTTTTCTCCAGGAGTTAAATATCAAGTGCCACTTGTCCCGCTCCATCAGATGGTCATGATTTACTTCAGGAATTCGGGCTTCAGGATTTTTATCTTCTCCACTCCCAATTTCATCTAGAGCATTTTCTCCAGGAGTTAAAGATCAAGTGCCACGCGTCCCTCTCCATAGGACGGTCATGATTTACTTTGGTAATTCGATCTTTGAAAGTTTCAGGACTTCCCCTCCCAATTTCCTCCAGATCACTTTCCCCCGGAGTTGCAGATTAGGCGCCATGCGTCCTCTAGATTGTACGGTCAATATTTACTTCGGGAGTTCATGCTTTGGGAGTTTCATCTTCCTCTCTCCCATTTTCCTTTGAAGTAGTTTCTCACAGAGTCCACAAATCCCTGTTGTGTGTCCTCCTCAGATCGATGGTCATCGTTCACTTCAGAGCTCTATCTCTACATGCAGACCACCCTTTAGCTCTAAAGTGCCAAAGTATGTGGCAGTCACCAGTTCAAACATATAGCACTCTCATCAATCATGAAACGTGGAATTCATCTAACGCCGACATGTGTCACCTCTCTTTTCATGACACGTCAACATAGTGATGTCAAGCCACCACATCAGATCATCCCCCGAGGAGTGTTCTTCTTCAATGCCAAAATTAGCACCATCTCCAGGCATGGTTAGAATGATCCTAAGTTGGCAAGCGGATAAATGTTGGTGGGGGTGCTAAATTGGAAGGGCTTCCTAGATCATAGACCGCAACTAAATCAACGACCATGCTTCATTGCGGGGACACAACTTGTTTTAACGATAAAATTATTGAGCGGTCCCACAATTGAAACTATGGTATAACGAAAGAGCTACATGGTGGAAGGTGGTGTATTGCGGGCTCAAAAGCAGTGTGCATCCAAAACACTTATAAAGGCCCCGCAATCACATGTTTATATAACGACAAGTTTGAGAGAAGCACATGGCCGCCCCCTAGGCATTAAGATGTGCTCTGATCCAAAGGAGGATTCAGTTGATGAAAAAGGACTCGTAGTTGAAGCCTCAGCTCAGTCCATAAGTAAAAGGTGTGAAAGCTCTAGCCAAGGAGACATAACTGTCAGCCTGAGGTACCACGAGGGATGATTTTTCCTATAGGCGCATGCTGGTCAGAGCTCGTGTATGACAGAAGGATACACACAGTCTGATAGAAGGATGTGCAAAAAAAATCTTTGAATGAGATGACCGGGTCACACTCCTGGCAATTGTGGACTGATATGAGTATAAATAGATCGGTTTAGATTTTGTAAAAGGGGGGGTGTTTTTTCAGAGGCTGGAGAGACGAGAGAGTTTTAGGAGTAGTGCTCTGTATGTTTCATTTTGGAATCATGAGGGCTTGGATTGTAAATATCACGTTATTGAAGATTCCTTTGATTTGTTTTATCAGAACGTCTTCTTAGTTTACATACTCTTTATGTTTTCTTTTCTGGATGTAATCTCTCTGATTTATGGATTCCTAAGGCAGTGGAGGATTTGTTGTCATCTTGCCCATCTTTCATGGTTCAACAAACATTTTTTGTTTCTTTTTGTCTAGATGTAATCTCTCTATATTATGGATTCCTGAGGCGATGGAGGATCTTCTATCATATTGCCCATATTTCATGGTTCAGGAGACATTTTATGTTTCTTCTTTTTTGGATGTAATCTCTCTGATTTATGGATTCCTAAGGCGGTGGAGGATCTATTGTCATCTTTCCCATATTTCATGGTTCAACAAAATTTTTATGTTTCTCTTTCTTGTCTAGATGTAATCTATCTGATTTATGGATTCCCAAGGCAGTGGAGGATATGTTGTCATCTTTCCCATATTTCATGATTCAATAGACATTTTTTGTTTCTTCTTGTCTGGATGTAATCTCTGTGATTTATGGATTCCTGAGGTAGTGGAGGATCTAGTGTCATCTTTCCCATCTTTCATGGTTCAACAAACGTTTTATGTTTCACTTTCTTGTCTGGATGTAATCTCTCTGATTTATGGATTCCTGAGGCAGTGGTGGATCTAATGTCATCTTGCCTATATTTCATGGTTCAACATAAGTTTTAAGTTATTTCTTGTCTGGATCATTGTAAACCCTCTAATTTATGGATTCCTAAGGTAGTGGAGGATCTGTTGTCATATTGCCCATATTTTATGGTTTATCATTCAAACACCTTTTGTTTTCCTTCTCCTCATCACCACATAAAACTTTTTTCTGATAGGTAGCTTAAATGCCTTCATTATTCACAATACTTATGACTCAATGCCCAATGGTCCATCACTGATCTGCAGTGATACTTGTTCTCTTCTCCTCTCCTTACAGTCTCACTAATCCACCCATTCAAACTATTTTAATCCAATTTACCCTTTTTTTTATGGGTACTGGGATTATCCTCTTGTAGTCAAAGGGTAACTCTCAGTGCTAACATTAATGGTGCCGCTTCCGAGGAAAAAAATGAAGAAATATTCCCTGGTAGAACGATAACGACTAGATCCGATCTTTTATAGTATAAAAAGACCATACACATTCAGATTTCATATCACTCATCTGGCTACTCATTGATTAAAAAATCTAGTGGCGACTCCACAGTTTTAAGAAGTCATATTTTCAGATGGAAGTCATTTTGGCTCGGAGGTTTTCTCCTTTTAATTTCTCTTATGTTCCTGATTTTCCAAATGTTTTTCCTACTATGGATGAGTGGGGTGATTTTTTTCCTAGATTTAGAGAACATAGAGATGGCAACCCTGTAGAGCATCTGCTTGAGTTTCATGAACTCATGCATCAGTGGGGAATACATCATGAGGATTTATTAGTTCATGTACTCATTAGAAGAATATGATCGTGAGTGGTATCGATCCTTGCCCCCTGCTAGCATCTCCTCCCTAGAAGAATTTCATGCAGCTTTCAATATTCATTGTCAAAAGTTTTATTCGTTTGAGTTAATTTGTCATAGTTGTTGTGAGGTGTATACAGACTGTGTTCAAGATATAGTTGATTATTATGAAGGCTGCGATAGTGAAGAAGATGTCTTGGATGAGGAATCAACTCTTTCTCTTCTTTGTTCATCTGCATTAGATGAAAATTACATTTGTTGTCTCAGTAAGGAAAGCATAGAAATTGAGTCTGTCCTGGAAGTTGATATTCTTTGTAATCTTGTCCCTAAAAATCCTAGATATGAGCAACCTTTTTTTGACTCATATGATGGTGATAAGATATTTATTCCTGGATTCAATCTTGACAGGCAGCCTGTGTTTAATAATGAAGAGAATTTTTCTCATGTTGGGTAGAAGATGCCTCTTGGTATGTCATTTGAGGTTCCTCCTTTGTTTGATCATTATGGAGACAGTGACGAAGATGCTAAGGTGTTTTTTGTCTTAGAAGTAGAAATCATTAGCAACCAACCTTCTAATGAAAGACAAATCTTTTACCATGAGCAGCATGTTAAAGAGAAACATCCATTCATTGATATACATGAGGATATCTCTTTCCATCATCTAGCAGATGTTACAAGAGAAGGAAAAGGAGAAGTGGATCAACACCCTGCATCAGCCTTTTAGTCAGTTGTGCTTGCCACAAACATGCAACCATATGTGAGCAATTGTAAAGCAGAGAAGGCTTTCTGTTACCAATCTAGTAGTTTTTATCACCTATTTTATGACCCCATGGAGGAGTACATGGAGTTGCATTTTATCCATGTATTGAAGCCCTCAATCTTTATTTTACCTTCATAATTAGGAGGAAATATGAAGAATGTAATTAATTTTCTGTCACAGTTTCATTGTCCCTTGCTGATCACTGACAGAGTAAATAAGCTTTCAATTGGGAAGTTACTTTAATGGCTATGGTGGAATTTTTATTTCACCTAGAACATTGTAAAAAAATAGTTACTATAGGATTGTACATAAATAAGATACTTATGGAGCATGTGTGTTTTCTTTCTTTTTGTAAGTAGGGCAATGTACATATCAGCCTGTTGTCTTCAATGAAATGTATTTGAGCTCGACTCCACAACCCAACAACTAACACACTAGAATTGCTTGTTCTTCGTAGCTCACAAGGGAGCATGCCATCTCCTGTGGAGTCAAATGTTATCACATATAGTCATCAAGGGCAGCAGGTCATCCAAGTCCATGGTCTACACAAGAAGCGTTCAAGCGCAACATTCAAAACAAGTCCATTTTGAGCTGAAATGAAGGCAAGTAGACATGTTCATGTTTCAACAGTGGAGATCCTGTCTACAGTTCATATTAGCGGCCCCGAGCATTCAAAATTATAAATTTGCAAGAATTTTAGTGCCAGACAGAGGCCCCAAAGTTGTAGATCAAGCACCACGCATCCTTCTCCATCGGACGATCATGATTTACTTCGGGAATTTAGGCTTCAGGAGTTTTAGTTTCTCCACTCCTGATTTCATCAAGAGCTTTTTCTCCTGAAGTTAAAAATCAAGCGCCACATGTCCCTCTCCATCGAACATGCATGATTTACTTTGGCAATTCAGGATTCAAGATTTTTATCTTCTCCACTCCCAATTTCATCCAGAGTGTTTTCTCCCAGAGTTAAATATCAAGTGCCACATGTCCCTCTCCATCAGATGGTCATGATTTACTTCAGGAGTTCAGGCTTCGGGATATTTAGCTTCTCCACTCCCAATTTCATCTAGAGCGTTTTCTCCTGGAGTTAAAGATCAAGTGCCACTCGTTCCTCTCCATCGAATGATAATGATTTATTTTTTGAATTCAGGCTTTGGGAGTTTCAGTACTTCCCTTCCCGATTTCCTCTGGAGAACTTTCCCCCGGAGTTGCAGATCAAGTGCTACGCATCCTCCGGATCAGACTATCAATATTTACTTCAGGAGTTTTGGATTCCTCGCTCCAGTTTTCCTTCGAAGTAGTTTCTCCCAGAGTCCACAGATCCCTGTCGTGTGTCCTCCTCATATCAAAGGTCGGTGTTTACTTCGGAGCTCCAACTCTACATGCAGACCGCCCCTAAGCTCTGAAGTGCCAAAGTACGTGGTAGTCACCAGTTCAGAAATGTAGCACTCTCATCAATCATGACACCTGGCATCCATCTGACACAGACACATGCCACCTCTCTTTCATAACACGTCAACATAGAGACGTTAGGCCACCACGTCAGATCATCCTTCGAGAAGTGTTCTTGTTCAGTGCAAAAATTAGTGCCATCTCTAAGCGTGGTTAGAATGATCCTAAGTTGGTAGGTGGATAAACATTGGCAGGGGCACTAAACTGGTAGGGTTGCCCAGATCACATGCCATGACTAAATCAATGACCATGCTTCATTGTGGGTACGCAACTTGCTCGAACAATAAAATTCTTGAGCGGTCCCACAATTGAAACCATGGTATAACGAAAGAGCTATGTGGTATAAGGTGGTGTATTGCGGGCTCAAAAGCGGTGTGCATCCAAACCACTTATGACAACCCCACAATCATGTGTTTATATAACAAAAAAATTGAAAGAATCACATGGCCGACCCCTAGGTGTTAAGCCGCGCTCCGATCCCGAGGAGGATTCAGTTAATGAAAAAGGACTAGTAGTTGAAGCCTCAACTCAATCCATAAGTAGAAGGTGTGAAATCTCTAGTCGAGGAGACATAAATGTCAGCCTAAGGTACCACGAGGGACGAGTGTTCTTGCAGGCCCATGATCGTCTGAGCTTGCATCTGATAAAAGGATACACATAGTCTGATAGAAGGATGCTCAGATGAAAGATTTGAGTGAGATGACAAGGTCACACTCCTAGAAGTTGTGGATTGATCTGATTATAAACAGATCAGTTTAGATTTTGTAAAAGGGGGGGTGTTTTTTCATAGTTTGGAGAGCCAAGAGTGTTTTAGGAGAAGTTCTATGTATGTTTCATTTTGGAAGACAAAGGGATTGGATTGTAAATATCACGTTATTGAAGATTCCTTTGAGTTGTTTTATCAAGTCGTCTTCTTTTTTGACATATTGTTTATGTTTTCTTGTTTGGAGGTAATCTCTCTGATTTATGGATTCCTACGGCGGTGGAGGATCTAATGTCATCTTTCCCATCTTTCATGGTTCATCAAACGTTTTCTATTTCTTCTTGTCTGGATGTAATGTCTCTAATTTATGGATTCCTGAGGCAGTGGAGGATCTTCTGTCATCTTGCCCATATTTCATGGTTCAGCAGACGTTTTATGTTTCTTCTTGTCTGGATGTAATCTCTTTGATTTATGGATTCCTGAGGTGGTGGAAGATCTGTTGTCATCTTGCCCATCTTTCATGGTTCAACCAATGTTTTATGTTTCTCTTTCTTGTCTGGATATAATCTATCTGATTTATGGATTCTTGAGGCAGTGGAGGATCTGTTGTCATATTTCCCATCTTTCATGGTTCAACAAACGTTTTATGTTTCTTCTTGTCTGGATATAATCTCTTTGATTTATGGATTCCTTAGGTGGTGGAGGATCTGCTGTCATCTTGCCCATCTTTCATGGTTCAATAAACGTTTTCTATTTCTCTTTCTTGTCTGGATGTAATCTCTCTGATTTATGGATTCCTGAGGCGGTGGAATATCTGCTGTCATCTTGCCCATTTTTAATGGTTCAGTAGACGTTTTCTATTTTTTCTTGTCTAGATCATTGTAAACTCTCTGATTTCTAGATTCCTGAGGTGATGGAGGATCTGTTGTCATCTTTCCCATCTTTTATGGTTTAACATTCATACACCTTCTGTTTTCCTTCTCCTCATCACCACATAAAAATTTTGTCTGATAGGTAGCTTAAATTATTCACGATACTTATGACTCCTTTCCCAATGGTCCATCACTGATCTACTGTGATACGTGTCCTCTTCTCCTCTCCTTAGAGTCTTGCTGAGCCACCCACTTAAACCATTTTAATCCATCTTACCCTTTGTTTTGATGGGTACCGGGCTTATCCTCTTGCAGTCAGAGGCTGAATCTCAATGCTAACAAAATTCTTATACATGCATATATAAAATCATGTATGAATATAAATAAAAAAAAAAATAATACTTTTATAAAATTAAATGCAATACTAAATGTAAAATAAAATATCACATATAAAAATTAAAAGTAATACTTAATAATATGAAATGTAAAATAAAATATTACAAACTAACAATACAATAATAATAGTGCATGGTTTTATTCATAAAATTTAAATTTAAGATAAAAAATAAAAATTTAACATCATACAAATATCTAATTTTTTAATTATAATAAATAAAATAATATTTAATATTCAAATAAATTTATAAATTAAATAAAATTATATATATATATATATATATATATATATATATATATATATATATATATATATATATATATATATATATATATATATATATATATATATATATATATATAATTTCACCATAACCACCATAATTTTGAACAAATAAAATAAATTTAATATGTTCATAATTCATATTTAAAATACTCATATATATTTATATAAAGATTTTGTATTTTTCAACAATTTCAAAAAAATAATTATTGTATTTTTTTTAATAATTCAAAAATATGAATTATTCTTATATATACATCTATAAAATTATATAATAATATGAATAAAATAATAGTACTTTTATATCTGTCCATTAAAAGTTAAAAGTAATACTAAATGATATGAAATGCAAAATAAAATATTACAAATTAATAATACTAGATATAAAAATTAAACTTAATATTAAATGATATAATATAAGATGTAAAATAAAATATATATTTTTGTAAATAAAAGTATAGAACCTTGTATTAATGACATCTATATGTTGTATAGTGACAAGTGTAAGCCACATGTTTCAGTACAAGTAGGAAACCAGAACATGTGGCTCCTTGATGTTTAGAGATTGACATATCCTTCTGAGTTCTAGTATTGTTGGAACTAAAATGTTTACATAAAAAAGTACAGTCTATTCGTGGAAACAAAAAGGATTGAACCATGTTCTACAACCTATCACTAATGTCATCTATAGACAAATATTCCATAACTAAAACTACACAGACAAAATAAGAAAAAACTGCTAGTTCATCTATCTTGTTGTCGTGGTAAGCTACACCAATGACCCTGCAACTGAAATAGACAAAAAACCAAAACCTAGAGACATCAATCCATAGCTGATCCTATTTTTCCATGTATTGTGTATACTGGGGTGAACCATTGAACAAAAGTAGGGCATTTGGTGTGCGCAAGAGCATCCGTTAATGCATCGAACAAGATGTCCATCCGTTGGCTGAGGACGCTCTGGGAGTGCATCTAGTCATCCTATTTCTGCCTGATCTCAAAGAGGCGTTGAAGGTGCTCCTCTACGAGGCGCTTTGCGAAATACTAAGGTTTTTCCTCCTCCTCATTGCTATCTTCGTTGGCAACCATTGCGGTGTCCTCCAATTTCCCTATGGTGATTTTGTTGGCTATCCCTGCATTGTTCTCCAACTGCCAGCTTGGAGGAATCTCCTCCTCCACCATGCAGCTTCCATCGTCATAGTAGGGGTCACCTGGATTGACGATAGGGGGTGCCAAAAGGTTGGTGGCCAGAGGGGGGCATGTGCTCAAGGGTCGTGCCTCCTATTTTACCATGCTTAGATTGTGGAGAAGTGGAGGAAGGGCCGAAGGGAAGTGAGCAGTAGATGAGGTCGCTTCCAATTTTACCGAACTCCTATGGAACTGGAGAGGAGCTAACTGTGTCCTATGGAGAGTGTTTAGAGGACTCACAAAATGAGCAATGAGCACTTGTTGGGAGGGGGTGATCCTGTTACATCGAGAGAGGGTGTTGTTGTTACAAGCACCCCTCTTGGATTTTCCTCACTCTCGAGGCATGCTGGGGGGAGTATGGAGGTGGAGGAAAGAAGAAATGGAGGTTGAGTGAAGTTGTAGGGAGTAATGGAAGGAGATGGAGGTGCTAAGAGGGAGCTTGAGGTGACTGAGAGTGAAAGTGGAATGGAGAGAGTTGGGGAGGATGTCGCTGGTGCACAGAAAGACGTTGCAGAGAGCAGTGGTTCTGGAGTTCTTGGGAGAGCCGAAGAGTAGGAAAGGAAGAGTTCACCAGAGTGGGTGAGGAAAGGAATAATACCCCCAATCAAAATCATGTTCTCACCTCTTAACGCCATTGAATCCTGAATTGACTGCCACGTCCTCCATTGAAGGTGAGTTGACAACCAAACCGATCCTGATACACCTATTTTGTCTCACTCGCTCACCCATTACCCTAGCCAGGTGCACTACCATTACTCCTCTCATTGTGTGAGCCATGGAGGAGTTAATTTCCAGGGGTTGGCGGCTGTTAATGATTGCATCTATGTGAGACATTCTCCAGCTTACAAACCTGTGAGGTGTGGATCATTGCAGCTATGTGAAGTCTTTCTCTCATCTTACAAACATAAGAGAAATCCCCTAATAAGGGTACGTGGTTCCTGCTTGAGACAGAGCTAGGAACGTAGAGATGACATCCTCCATTCATAGAGTTGAGAAGAACTCCAGATGATTATCTAGTGGAAAAGCAATCTATTGAGTTAGGACGTGCCTGTGGTTGAGCACAAGGTGAACATGTGAAATCCAAAAATGTTGGGTGCATCGTCATGAGAACATAAATGAAGATGATGCACTAGCCTCCTTTGAACAACAGAGTTGACGAGAAGAATCTAGATGATTCTTCTGTCGCTAGCAGTGGGAAAGCAGATCTGTAGAGTGGAGGTGCCTGTGGAGGAGCACAGGTGAATGTGTGAAGACCTGGTTCTTTTGTGAATCAGAGCTATGACATCCCTATGGATGTGCCCCTAGTGGATGAGCACTAGTGGGTGTATCATATCCTTTGCTATATACTGTTCAAGAGTCAGACCTACCTATAACCCTAATTGTTATGTAAAGGGTACAGGTTGGCCCCACCTTAATATGGTTAATAAGAGATGTAAAAGATAATTAATAATAATAATAATAAATATATTATGGCTTAGACAGGTTAGCCTTGTTGTGCCAATAGACACTTTAGTTAATACGACAAGCCTAATATAAGTAAAGGGGAATCTTCCTTGGTAGAAACATATCTTTCTTGTGAGTTTGGAAATTTCAGCAAGTACACTTCTTTGGCAAAAGGTGCGCACCTCTCTTGGGCGCTAGAGTTCTAGGGTTTGAGCACCCTCTTGTTTGCTAGGTCTTTCTTGGTGGCAAAGGTATTTCTCTTGAAGATTATAACAAAGGATTTGGTTGGGTTTTCTTCCCTTGTTGAGAAGGGTTTCCCAAGATACATTTTGTGTTCTTATGCATGGTGCTTCTTCTTGTGATCTTGGTTTCTGCAACATTTATGGTTATGGTTAAATGTTAAAATGGAATGAACTTCATGCTTAACCTAATGCTTATGAAAAATCAACAACAGTCGGGGTTAATAACTCCCTCAGCTGCTCGATTCCAGGTGTCCTCAATCTCTGACCAGGTGGCACCCCATCCGGGTGGATGTAAAATAAAATATTACAAACTAACAATATAATAGTATTACATAATTTCATTAATAAATTCAAAATTTTAAATAAAGAATTGAATTTTAACATCATACAAATATTTATGATATTTACCTTTAACTACAATAAATAAAATAATATTTAATATTCAAAGAAAAACCATAAATAAAATAAAATTTAGCATTCAAAGAAAAATGATGTTATTTCTTAATTTAAGTACTATAACTATAATTTCACAATAAACACCATAATTTTGTATAATTTCACCATAACCACCATGATTTTGAACAAGTAAAATAAATTTAACATATTAATAATTCACAATTAAAATACTCATATGTAATTTTCAAAAAGATATTATATTTTTTTCACACTTGGAAAAAGGTTATTGTCTTTTTCCAACAACTCAAAAAACCATTATATAGTTCTATGGCCACATCAACTTGTTTGTTTTTCAAAATTTTTGTTAATGTTTATGCCATTATTATAGTTCTTTGCATTTCATAAAGATAAGAGCATAATAAGAACAAGATCACTGAGAAATACACATCCACAAGAGACACAACATTTATCCTGGGAAACCCTCTAGGGGAAGAAAACCCA
>ML776682.1:974053-1000380 GCA_009831015.1 Picea engelmannii | reverse complement strand
ACTGCAGAGAGACGTGTCCGTTGTCGGCGTGCAAGGTATGGGAGGTATTGGCAAAACAACTATGGTATTGGCTCTATGCAATGATCAAGAAATTAAAGGTAAACTTTATATCACTCGCAAAGAACTATCTGGACCGCGTATAAGAGGCGGTTAAAAGATTATTATGTTTATTGCATAATTTTAGTTTCAATATTTCTATTTCTATATATATATATATCAGAGAGAATTATGTGTAGGTTTTTCACCGTCCAGTATTATATATATATAAAATAATAGAGTATTATATATATATATATATATATATAATAATAGAGAGAATTATGTGTAGATTTCCCTGTCAAGTACTTAATAGTTTTTTTTATAAATAATGAAATTAATAAGAATTTATTTATTATCAATTATGAAATTTTAATTTTAATTTATTTTTTATAAATTATGAATTTTTTATTTAAATAAGTGTTTTTATGCATGTCAGGGGTTTTCCAAAATAATATCATTTTTCTCACTGTTACATAATCTCCAAATTTAAAGGTAATTTTAGAAACAATGTGGAAGAAGATTGTTCATAACAAGTACCCTAACTTCCAAAATATAGAGGATGCACATAGACAACTACAACAACAATTGCAAAGGAAATCTACACCAATTCTTGTGGTGTTGGATGATGTTTGGTCCAAGGCAAATTTGGAAATATTGTTATTTGAAGGGAAAGGATACAAGACTCTTGTCACAACTCGTGATTGCTCTACCATCCTAAGGACAACCTCCACTCGACTTTATGAATTGCCACTATTGGATCATGTTGATGCCCTATCTCTTTTCTGCTTTTGGGCTTTTGGGCAGCGATCAATTCCAAGTAATGTGGATGAACAACTAGTCAAACAGGTATACCTCTTACAATACTTGAATGTTATTTACATTTACAATATATCATTGTATTGTGTTTTGCATGAATTTGGTAAATCACTTTGATGAGATTTCATTCCACCTTGGAACAAGTTCCTCTAGGGTCAATATTCCAATAAGAGAGATACTACACATATACTCAATAGTACTTTAATAGAATGATTCTTTCACAAAAGAAAGCCTTATATTGATCTTTATATAAATTCGTAAAAGAAACTTGTGAATGAACTTTAAATCTAGGTAAGAGATTTGTGTTTCATCAAAATATGAGTTTCATTTGTTTTCCACCTATAAAATTTGATGTTATTGATATGTGAATCATAGGTGCAAGCAAAATGTAAAGGCCTACCACTTGCTCTAAAGGTGATTGGAAGCTCTTTGCATGGTAAGCCTCGACCAATGTGGGAGAGTGCCAAGAACAAGATTTTAAATGGAGAATCAATATCAGATTATCACAAAGAAGGGCTTTTTAAATGCTTGCAGACCAGCATTGATGTCTTGGATGAGGAAGCACGAGAGTGCTTCTTAGACTTGGGGTTATTTCCTAAGGATAGAAAAATATCTATCACTATATTATTGGACATTTGGGTGTATGGGCGAAAGATGGATTGGAATGATGCTTTTGCCATTTTGTTAGAGCTTGCAAGTAGAAATCTATTGAATTTAACTAGCAATCTAAGGTAAGTGCCTTCTCTCATGTTTGTTGTGCTCAACCTCTTTTTATCTTAGATTCATGTATCTTATATATTGTATTTGTATGGTAATTTGACCTAGTAGGAGTCAAGCTATCAAATATGGAGGTACCAATGAGCTGTACTTTTCTCAACATGATGTAATGCGAGACTTGGCTCTATATTTGTCATCTGAAGACAATATAGCTCATAGAAAGAGGTTGCTTATGCCTAAAAAGGAGCACAATTTTCAAGGAAAATGGGAGTTTCTCGAAGATCAAGCATTTCATGCTCAAATAGTTTCAATTCACACAGGTGGGTGATTTTATTAGCTTTCTTGAAGTGTACACACTTATTTCTTTCAAAACATTGGAGTGAAAATCATTTTATTTGGGCATTGTTGCTTCTTTCCTTTTTGTCGTTATGTTTCATGCTAGCCAACAAGTTCCAATAAGGTATAGGTCATGGATGAGGGTAAGAAACCAAAGAGCTTAGCCAAGAAATCATATGGGGATGTTTTTACCAAATGGTTGTTTTATAAGTATTTCCTCTTAATTTACTCAATCCAATCACCAAATTCTTTAAAAAAAAATTGCTAATCATTCCACTTTTAATATATAATTTTATGTTTTTCCAAATCAATAAAGGTATTGGTTAGGGGCCTTAAAGGACGTCACCACATGTGTTGCTAAAATGAAATTGGTGGAAATCCTTTAATGGCCCTCACCAAAGCTAGTTTCAACAACACTTTTGGTGAGGAGCATTAAAGGAGTCTCACCAACTTATGAACTAGTTAATATTGCACCCAATATGAAGTTTCATATCTACCTTTATTTCAAAAATAAGACATTCTAATTGTGCTACATATAAGTTCTAAACAAACAACTTCAAGAAAAAAATATTAAATTTTGTTAAACATTTCCCATATTCACCATTTTAATTCACACATGATATTAAGTTTTTGTTTATATTTTTGGTTCATGTCATGGGTGAATTTTATTCTATATATACCCATTAGATTATCACTATGTGATTTATATGAACTGATGAGCAACCAATTGTATATCATAGGTATTATAAAAAGTATGTAATGATTTCATAGTGTGCCTTATAACCTAAAATGTTCTAAATAAACTTATTATTTTTTGTTTATATGTGTGTAGATGCCATGGAAGAGAAACAATGGTGTGGGATGCATTTTGATGATGCAGAGGCTCTTGTTTTAATCTTTTCTACAAACAATTACTTTCTCCCATTGTTTTTGAGTTCTATGAGAAAACTGAAGGTCCTTATAATATTCAATTATGGGTCCAAGAGGGCGATAGTGAATGGTCTACCAACCATATCTTCACTCACACAACTTAAGACTATTCATTTGGAGAGGTTGATTGTGCACCCACATCAAGAGCACAATAAAGTCTTACAAAATTTAGAGAAGTTATCTTTGAGCTTATGTGAAGGGATTGGAAATGTGTCAAGGTTCAACAACATCGAGTCGAGCCTAAAGCTTCATGGAATGCTAGATTTTAACTTAGATTATTGTTATGATTTAGAGGAGTTGCCCTGAGGAATATGTGACATGACTTCAGTTAAAAAGTGGTCTATTACTAATTGTCACCTTCTTCAAAAGTTACCAAATGACTTGGGGAATCTCATCTCATTAAAATTGTTAAGATTATCTGCATGCCTATGTTTGAAAGAGCTTCCAACATCTATTGGAAAACTTGGGAAGTTGGAATATCTAGACATTTCACTATGTCAGAACTTAAAAGAACTTCCTGATGAAATGGGGCAACTAAGGAAACTTCAAGAGATTGACATGAGAGAGTGTTCTCAGATAAAGAAGCTTCCTAAATCAATTGGAGGAATGATATCTCTAAAACATGTTATATGTGATGAGAATATTGGGAAAAAATGGATACATGTCAAGAACTCTACCATCATGGATCTTAGAGTAGATGTGGTAGAAGCACAATTTAGCTTGGATTGGTTGGATGGTTGACATCCTACCTAAATTGTAATCTCTCATGACCAAAATATAAATAAATAATAAATAAAGATTGATTTTTTCCTATTATTTATTAATAATAAATTTTAGTGAAATATTTCATTTTTATGATATCAAGTGTTCTTTTTTATATTTGTACGGTTATATCACTTTGCAGTTTTTAAATTATATCTTTGTGGTTTTGAACGAAATAATACTTCTCTGCAGTTTTCAACGAGAATAATACTTCTCTGCGGTTTTGAAATTATATCGGCGTCTTCAACCGGTTGAGCAATTGGACATGTGAAATGAGGTGAATAATTGTTACATTTTTTTTCTCTTCTTTTCAATATGAGCACTCCACCACCTATTCCAAAAATTCATCATAACAGGGGGAGGTCCCCCAAAATCACCCTAGAGATCCTTTAGGATTATATGGAATCAATAGAAAAAAGGAGAGAAGAGAGATATGTCAAAATCCAAATAGATCTAGAATCATTAGAAAAAAGGAGTGAAGAAAGAGATGTAAAACTCCAAATAGAGCTAGAGGCAATGATTGATAAAAAAAATTAAAGATACCATTCAAAATCAAATAGAGGATAGACTCTTAGGATTCAAGAGTGAATTGTAGACAATGAAGTATAGGATTCAAGATATGGAAAAACATAACAAAATCATAACTTGAGAGATAGGATTAAAGAGATAGAAGAAAAACTAATGAACAATTTGACCCTCAGTAATATGGAAAACAAATTGGATATAAAACCCATCAAAAAGGAAATGAGTAAGCTAATCGAACTGGACCATCAGCATAACAAAAGAGCCCCGAACCTCATAATTTTTGGTATAAAAGAACAATAAGAGGAGGATACACTAGCAATAGTAAAATAAGAATTAATTAATAAATCATAAATTGATACAACTTACCTCATAGAAGCAAAGAGGCTAGGAAAAATAATTGATCATAAAGATAGGTTGATCTGTGTCAAAGTAATTTGTAATGACCATAAATATAGCATACTTAGTAAATCTCTGAGCTTAAAAGGGTCGGGAATATTTATAAATGAAGACCTCATTCCCAAAGACCAAGCTAAATTAAGGAAGGAAGTTCAAAAGGTAAAAGAAGCCATGAAAGAAGGAAAATAGGCAATAATTAGAAATTGAAAAGCTATTGTTAGGGATAGAGACCAGAAGGATAATGATAAATAGGAATTTGGGACACTCAGGATCCTTTTTTGAAATTGTCGTGGCTTTCCATGGCGCAAAGGTCCTATGATAAGTTGGATCCCGAGTGATATTGATATTATCTGTCTAGTTGAAACTTGGGAGCATGAGGAGTCTAAGGTCCCTAACATAGAAGTATTTGTCTTGTGGTCGACATGGAACAAAAAATCTCACCATAGAGTAATAAGAGGCATAACTTGTTATATTAGAAAGATCATTTCTCCTCACATTCAACTTCATAATATTGACCCTCACAATTAATACATTTGGATAGAAATTTCAGACACCAATGTTAAGAATATGTATATAGCAATTTTCTATTTTGCACCTATTAATTCTACTTTTTGTAAGAAAAACAATCTAGATAACAATTTTCCCTATAATAATTTAGAACAAGATATTTATAGTTTGAAAAATGAAGGTAATATCCTCCTGCTAAGAGACTTTAATGCTAGGACTGCAACTAAACAAGCTACTCTTTTAAGTACTCATTCCAACCATAATCCTTTATGGCTAGATGATCACCTTTTTTTATCTAATAGCTACAAAAGAAGCTCTGTAGACCTAATTGAGAATTTGTTTGGTACTCAGTTGGTCAAGCTCTGCAACTCACAAGACCTAATAATTTGAAATGGAGTAATGAAGTGGTCAAAGTCCAACAAGGTGACTTTTATTCATGGGCTAGGCACTAGTGTTGTAGATTATGTGATATCTGATATCCCTGTTTCCAACCAAATAACAACTTTTGACCTTTTAAATGACCATAGGCCTGACTTTGATCATAAACCTTTAACCCTAACTCCAAAATTTTCCATGCATAGGAATGCCATTGAAGAGAATTATGATAATCAAAGGAATTTTCTCTTTGAGAAAAGTAAAGTTGACATTTTGTTAAAGGATTTAAATAGTAAATTAAATATCCTAACTTATAAGGACAACATTGAAGAACTCTATTATAATTTTACAACTACCATTTCCACTTCTATTAACAAGTTCTCTATCGAGGTGTCCTATAAAAAGAATAATAGAACGACCAAACCTTGGCATGATAAAGAATGTAAAATTGCTAGGAAATCCATTAGGGATGCTTCTAATGAGTCCTTAAAAATCAATAATATCAATACATACAAATCCCTAATTAAAAGGAAAAAAAAGGTACTATATCAATAAAAGGCAAGAGCAACTTTCACAATTATATAAGCTGGATCCTAAGAAGTTATGGAGTCAAATTATAAACTGCAATACTAAAACAAATAATAGGATTCCCTTAAGGGACTAAAATTCCTACCTTAAAAGTATTCACGAGTTCCCTAATGCCATGGATGTCATTCTTATTGTCCCTACAAAGGAAGAATTTTTTTCTTTAGATGACATAGAGTTCGGGGTTAAGTGGCTTGCAAATGGGAAAGCTAAGGACATCGAAGGATACCAAGCTGAAATTTTTAAAATTAGAGGGCCAATCCTTATCCCTCAGATACACAAGCTCTTCAATTTAGCAAGGACTCCATAAACCTTGGACGTAAAGCCTCATTGTTTCTATTTTTAAAAATGGGGATAGAAACCGATGCATATGATATCTATAGAGAAAAAACCACCTTGGTGGTGATGAAGAGATTGTATAGGTAGTTGCACAACTGGGGAGACCTGTGAGCAAAGAATCCAGAACAAAAACCCATGTCATCATCGCTCACTCAAACGAATGAATTCACTGATCATTACCCATCGACCTCCTTCTGTCTTACGAGCAAAGAACCCCCAAAAAACTGAAGCCCTCCTCACTCCCTTGCTTTCTCGATCAAATGAATTCACTGATCACTACCCATCACCCTCCTCCAGTACTTTGTCTTCGTTGTTGGTGGTGATTTTATGGTCAACGCCAACATGAAGGAGAGTTACCCACGCCACATGTCAATATCATAGATGTCTACTCAACTCAGGGGTAGCTCAGACAAATGTACAGTCCATGGACCTTCCCCGTTTTGATTTTTGGAGGGCATTGTCTAAACATTCTATGTTTTTTTTTTTTTGTCGTAATTCGACGACATAAATATGGATGAAATCACAATTTCGTATTGTTTAAATTTCATTTATAAATGCATAAGTGGATTTAACGTGCTGAAAAACTCTTGGGTCACTTGGATTATATAGTTTTAACCACTCAAATATGTAGATCCAACAATTTCTCATTGGATTTTGAGCAAACTTAAATAGAAAATATCCCCGGAAAAGAGCCAAAACATAGAATGTTTAGACTAAGACTTTTTGGATAACCTACACCTTCCTTTTTCCAAGTCAACCACATTCTCTCGTGGCAAGACTACATCATGCTCTCTTGAGCCTCACTTCATCTTCCATGTGGCGTTCCTCCAACCTCCACTCCAATTGCTTTTCTATTTCTTTCCCTTTCCTATTTTTGCCTCTGAGATAAATTAAGAACTTTGAGCGGATCCACATTCCATCGTGACATTCTACTCTCCTAGTAGAGTGTGGCTCAAGGTTATCACTAGAAGCAATTGACGTCCCGTGATGTTTTCTATTTTATTAACATAACTCTTGAATGAATGTGAATGCTAAAGAAGTTTTTCATATAAAGATATTACAATTACAATTATTTTATTTGATAATTGGTCCACTATATTGATGATGACTTCCTACCATCACTCTCGAATTGATGATAAATATGGATGTTTTGAAAAGAGAGGGAGTAAATTTTCATAGTCTCTAGACTCAAGGACACAAAACATATATAATTTTTTAGAAATTGTAATTAATATGGATATATGAAGAAAAATCCTTAAGATTAAGGGAATGTGCAATAGTAGTGAGGAAAGAAAGTTCCCTTCTGATTTAATAAACATTGTTCTCCCAAAACTTGGTCGTCCAAGCCATTGGTTTTGGAAACCATTTTTTGTCGGTCTCTCTTGCCAATTTTTTCTCCATAATCCTTTCAAACCTATAATCTTTTATTGTCTTTGGTTGGTTGACATCTATCGTGAACTTTAGACATCAATGACCTTAAACAAATATGTTGTTCCCTCATTTAGCGAGAAGGCCATTGTCATCTTCAACCTAGGTAGAGTGAAAGAGTTTTTTCTATTGTGGGAATTCAATGAGTCATTATGTATTTCTTCTTCCACAACTTGAAGAAAATATTCTCTCCAGGGAATGTCACTTCCAATGACATCTATGTCATTTATGCCATTCTTTACTACAAAACAAGCCACCTAGGTAGCATTCTCTACAGCCTCCACCTGCACCCCAAGATCCACAAGACGTCGCTAGCAATGAGAGAGTTCTTGTAGATGATTGATCACTCTCTTCAAAGTATGCCTCTTCACTACCCATCTCACTGCCAACAATAAATTGGATTTATGGGCAATAGTGATTCGACTATGACATGGAGGTCCATGTCTCCTCCTACCACAAATACTATTCAATACCTCTAGTTTTAACAACAATTTTTCATTTACTTGTATGTGTTCATAGAAAATGGATGTAGGTGAAATACCCTGCACCTCCCACTTCTTATCCCACAAATGATTAGAACTAGGTGCATCACACCCCACTTATGACTTATTAGTGTGTTATATGGATTTTTCACTTCATACTATCCATGCACATATCCCCTCGAATCTCACTTTATGGAGTTTGAATGATACATGATCCACCCCCAATCCACTTTAGGATGACATGGAGAAACTCCATATATAATTTTAATGGTTCGCATGTGTTAAAGTTCTCCATTGAGTGTCCCTTCCATGATCTAAATGTGTGTCTTTGGCACCTCCTATTCGATGTTTAATGGTACAGGGTATTAAGATTTCTTAGAAAATACTTTGGTCCATCCTATGTTTCCACCCAACATGAAATTATTCCTTCATCCTACATGCGTTAGGTTGTTATATTTTGTGTGGTGAAAGAAAAATCATCTAACTATCTAGTCGAGGTGGATCGACGAAGTGATAAGTCAACCAATGAGTCAAGTTGATGTCGAAGTGTTCGATCGAGAAGTTGAAATTGAAGTGATTGAAAACAAGTCAAAAGTTCAACCAACATGAGGTCAAGTGGCAACTGATTGAAGACCAATTGGGTAGTCAACTAGTAACTGATTGAATTCGACTGTAACAAAATCATGAGATTCATAGGATTGAAGCGAATTATCTATATGGATCTGTAACCATTTTTGGGGGCCATGATTTAGGGTTTCTCCTGTTGTAAATCCTATAAATAAGGAACCATGTAATACTATAATAGTTGATCTTTAGAATAATCGTGAAGGTCATGTAGATGCAATCTAGATTGCCTTCAAGTTTGTTCTTTTGTAAAGAAAGAGAGTATGATGGTGATTGTGTCTTAGGTGTAGAACAAGGTTAGTCATGTAACTCTTTATTCATTGATTAAATACAACAACAAGAGAGAAAGACACTCAAGGAATGTTGGTTTTCTCATTTGGATTTCTAGGGTAAAAGCTTTGAGTGCTATGCGTTTATCATTTATTTCATGTTTATATATGTCATTTTTTTCCGGGTGTTATGAAAACATGATCGCAGAGCAATAAAATAAAATAAATGTAGAAATAAAACATAGAAGATACACAATGCAATAGAGACACATATATGCATGGTTCACTTAGTGTGGGCTACGTCCACCAGAGAAATTGTCATATCCTTCCTTTATTATTATCCAACAAATGAAGGGATACAACCAACAACACACCCATTGTAACTTCCTCTTCTTTCTCTCACAATATCCTCACACATAATACAATATTCACAATAATACATAGCCACAATATATTTCCCTCATAAAAGAGGGTTTCCTTCTAGGGATAAAAACCCTAACATAACTTCTATCATAAGATCTGTGACTTTATAATGAATAGTCCAAATTTACTATGAAATTACAATATACATTTACAAGGCATTTTTTCCTTTAGGGGCCCACTTTCCCTTGGACCCTGCAGAGGGGGTAACCCCCCTATGCACTCCCCCGTGTGGAGGAGCGTAAATTATTCCTAGGTGTAAAGTATTCATGGGGTATAAACATGACTGGAAACAAAGACCTCTGAACCAAGAAGATAATCAAGCTCCACAACCAACAATCTCCCACTTGGAGACTGATCTCAAGAACTCCACTGTTATTGTATATGTTGGACTATGATCCTTTTTGGACCTGATGAATTTCTCATATTCACCTTCATTCTTGAAGACCAACTGAAACTGAGCAAGAACTCATTTTCTCCCTGGTTACTCCCTTAGTTAACATGTCTACAGGATTCTAGATAGTGTGTATATTTTCCAACTTCAAATGTCCATCTTCCAAGATGGATCATATGAAATGGTACATGATAAGTATATTCTTAGTCCTCAAATGGAAGGATGAGTTATTTGCAACATGAATGACACTCTCACTATCAAATTACAACCTGCTATTCTCCTTCTTATTTCGCAATTCCTACATAAACCTATGTAACCAAACCATCTCTTTACTAGCCTTTGTAGTAGCAACATACTCTGCCTTTGTTTTTGAAAGTGCAACAATATTTTGGATTTTCTAAATCCAACTTACTATTGTTCCACCTATAGTAAAAACATACCCCGTGGTGCTCCTCCTACTATCTTTATCACTTGCCATATCTAAATCAACATATCCCTATAGAACAATGTCTGAACCTCCAAAATATAATGCATGAGTAGCAGTACCTCTGAAATACCTAAGAATCCACTTTATTGCCTCCCAATGTTATTTACTTGGATTGTTCATATACCTGCTCACAACTCCCACTACATGTGCAATATCTGATCTTGTGCAAACCATCGCATAAATCAAGCTGCCAACTGCTGATGAATAAGGGACCTTGGACATGTATTATATCTCCTAGTATGTCTTGGGACACATTTCCTTAGTTAATTTGAAATGGTTGGCCAAAGGTGTACTAATTGGTTTTTCATTATACATTCTAAACCTCTCCAACACCTTCTCTATGTACTCACCCTGAGACAATGTCAATTTGCAGTTTTTCCTGTCTCTTGTTATTCTCATACCAAGGATTTTCTTTGTGGCACCCAAAACCTTCATCGCAAATGAATTAGCTAATTTCTTCTTGAGCACATTTATATCATGCATATTAGACCCTACAACAAGCATGCCATCTACATATAATAGCAATATCATATAGCTTCCATTTTCTAGCCTTTTAAAATAAACACAGTGATCAGAATGACATCTACTATAATCTCGTTATATCATAAACCTGTCAAACTTCAAATACCACTTCCTTGGAGCTTTCTTTAGGCCATCCAAGCTCTTATTTAACCTGCATACTAAATTCTCCTTCCCTTTGACCTCATACTCCTGTGGTTGTTTCATATAAATCTCTTCCTCCAAATCCCCATGGAGAAAAGTTGTTTTTACATCTAATTGTTCAAGATGCAAATCTTGTACTGCCACAAGAATTAAAATAGTCCTAATTGAAGTCATTTTAACAACAGGAGAAAATATTTTGTCCAAATCTATACCTTTCTTTTGTGCAAACCCTTTTACAACAAGTTGAGCCTTGTACCACATTTTGCCTCCATCTTCTTCCTTCAACTTGTAAACCCATTTATTCTGTAATGCTTTTTTTCTATGTAGGCAACTAAACCAAATCCCAAGTCTGGTTATTTTCCAGGCAATCCATTTCCTCTTTCATACCTTTCTCCCACTTCTTTTTAGTTGCTATGTCACACACCCACTACGACAACTAAGATTTTCTTTTTTTTTGTCTTTTCTTCGAGGGATAGAATCCTTGAATTTCTACGGGGCCTAGCACAGACCATCCCTTCCCTTATCCTCCTCCATGTGATTGTGGGCTAGGACCATAGGCCTTACGAAAAATGCGCTTCTGGTTTTTGCGTTTTGGGATTTCTATGTGCAATTTCTCCCCAACTCCCTGTCCCTTGAAATGCCGAAACCCGAAATGGGGTTAATGAGCTCCTTGGCTCCCCTTTTCCCTATTCCATGTGACCAACTCCGTGAACACGCACTAACGCCAAATGGCACTACCAGAACTTGGATTTCAATATTTTTTTGTTGCAAGGAACCCTTGTTCCTTCAATCCTCGAAACCCGAAAGCCTGGTATTATCCAGATCTACGGTCCAAATCGTTGACTTGATCAACAACCCGAATTGAATCCCAACATTCTACTTTTCAGGATTTTGGTGGGGTATTCACTCCTATTTCTCCAATGTCCAGAACCCTGGTGGCTTTAAATATTCGCCACACATCCTCTACCAATGGATGGTCCAAATCCTTTCAGGACTCCTCCTTTCTACCACATGACCCTGTCCTGTGACCCAAGGCTCATCCAAAGAGCACGTCGAGGTTTCGTGTACCAGGATTTTGTGACTTGCGAGAAGGAGGGGTCTTGCCCTTTGTTTCTTGGTTGCCAAAATGCTGAAACCTATTCACGCTAAACTGATGCGGGGTTTGGTATACTGGGATTTCGCGACTTGCGAAAATGAGGGGTCTTGCCCTTTGGTTTCCTGGGTGCCGAAACGCTAAAACCTATTCACGCTAAACCGATTGGAGATTTCATATACTGGGATTTCACGACTTGTGAAAATGAGGGGTCTTGCCCTTTGGTTTCCCAGGTGCCAAAACACCAAAACCTATTTACGCTAAACCGACTCTTGGTTTCGTATACTGGGATTTCGCGACTTGCGAAAACGAGGGGTCTTGCCCTTTGGTTTCCTGGGTGCCAAAACGTCGAAACCTATTCACGCTAAACCGATTCAGGGTTTCATATACTGGGATTTTGTGACTTGCGAAAATGAGGGGTCTTGCCCTTTGGTTCCCTGGGTGCCAAAACGCTGAAACCTATTCACGCTAAACCGATTTTGGGTTTCATATACCGGGATTTTGTGACTTGCGAAAATGAGGGGTCTTTCCCTTTGGTTTCCTTGGTGCCGAAACCCCGAAACCTATTTACGCTAAACCGATTCAGGATTTCGTATACCGGGATTTCGTGACTTGTGAAAACGAGGGGTCTTTCCCTTTGGTTTCCCGGGTGCCGAAACGACGAAACCTATTCACGCTAAACTGATTTTCCAGATCACTCATGGATCAACGACCACAATCATGTCGCGATTTCACGAGTCGTGAGTTCATGCAGTCCTACCCTTTGACCACTCCAAGTCACGAGTCAGCGAAATACTACCCGACTTCCATGTGTACTGTGCCCATGGATGGTTCTGAATACTGCGACACTTTCAGGATGTTGTCAAGTCAACTCTCCCACCTATGCAAAGGTTAAGATCGACGGTCAATAGAGCTCCGAAAAATCCTTGGATCTACAGTCTTGGATCCCATCGCTACTTGCGAAGGCTGAAGGGGTCAAGGTGTTAAAGCCTACGCTCCTCCTCTAGATCCATCGGTCTTGACTGATCTGGGGTATTTCTGAAAGGATTCCGACCATTTCTCTACCAAATGATAGGGTATTCTCTTTCGATAATTGGACTCGCTATCCTTTCTAAGCTTGAATCACGAGATTCAACCTCTCAGGGCTTCGAACTCCCACGACTTCGAAACCTGAGAGAACTACTCTTTCTTGTACAAGGTTTCTAGACTCCGATCACATGATCCTTCAGAGGGTTCTTGGGTAATTATCCCTAGGCTTGGTGAGATGACTGAAAAGCCTTCCTAATTCATCGAACTATGAACTCTGTGATAGGGGTAAAGTAAAATCGTGGGTTTACTATAATGGTAGTCTTTTCAAGGAACTCACTCTGACTCTGGAATGCGAGGAAACTTCCCGGGAGAAGGTGCCTTCAGGAAAATAAACCAGGGCATAGCGCGAGTCAAGTATATGGGACAATTCTCAAGGGAATGGACTCGTATTATGAACTTATTCATTCTATACATAAACTGATTACGGTCATATAAGTATAAGCATCCATCCATTATTTCCAATCAAAACACAAGGAAAAAACTTCTATACCGAAACCATTTATGAACGTATAAACATGAGCATATGTTCTCTATATTCAATTCAAAATATAAGACATAACACTTATCAGACACAACAGACGTGATGCAACTGCTAAGAGGGGTGCTCATTTCCACCCAGTCGTAGGCTCAGTGACTCCAGACAGATTTACCACTAGCCACCCCCAAGCTAGACCACGATGCTTGAGATTCAGTCTCCTACTTCCAGCTCAACGGAAGTCAAGGACAAAGGTTACTCTACTCCTCCTCTGTTCAGAACTTCCCTGTATTTCTAGAGTTCCTCCGATTCTTTCTTCCACGATCCTTGTCGTGCGTGTTCTCTCTTCTTCCACCCACACTTCCTTTCTTGCCTTTTTCTGCAAGATTGTGTGTGGTACGAATTCCCCCATCCATGGTCAGGTCTGAGAGCTTCTACGGATGGGCGGTTCGAATCCATCCCCTCATTAACTCTTGAGAATCCTCCCCACCTACCATCTTGGCGGTTAATTCATTCCAGGGTCAGAGAGTTGCTTTGGTCTTTGAGCAAGTAAAAACCAGTACAGTATTGGTTCGATGGAAGTTAATGCCACCATTCCAGGTCCCTTCCACCACCTCTCATTAGCCATCGTGGTCTATTTTATCACAACCCCCCTCCCAACAGCCATGGAACACATATTCATAACATAATTTACATTCATCGACCTTTTATACAAAGGTCGGTCAAATTAAACATTCACATCTTTGAGTTTGCTATAGTTCCTGGCCAATATAGTTATTTTTACAGACTGGGGAAAACAGGGTGTTACAATTCTCTCCCCCTTAAAGGAACATCATCCTCTATGTTCTATCTATCAATATGATGTGTATGTACAGAAGTAAACAAAATTAGATATGCTTGTTTCATGGCATCTTCCATTTCCCACGTAGCCTCATCTAGGACAAAATGTTTCCACTGAACCTTGATTTGTGCAATGGTTTGGTTCCTGAGTGGGGTTTCCTTTTTGTCCAGTATGCATTGAGGTTCTGGTAGGAATTATCCCTCCGGTTCCACCTAGATCACATACCAGTCAATTATATGATTAGAATCATGTACATATTTCTTCAATAATGAAACATGGAAAACATTATGTGCTTTTACTGTGGGAGGAAGTGCTAGCCTATAGGCTACAAGTCCCACTCTATCTAGAACTTCAAAGGGTCCACAATACCAAGGTGCCAACTTGGCACAAGCTCCCATCCTCAGGGAACTCTTCCTGGGCCTAACTATGAGATATCCATGGTCTCCCATCTTGAATTCTCTTGGAGTTCTCTTTTGGTCGACGTAGCTTTTTTGTCTGTTTTGAGAAACTTTTAGATTTTGTTTTATTTGAATCACTTGTTGTTCCATTTCTTTCAACATGTCAGGTCCAATAGTAATTATGTTTATGGGATTACTCCATCTGATTGGAGTTTTGCATGACCTACCGTAGAGGACTTCGAAAGGACTCATCTTTAGGGATTCTTGGTAGCCATTGTTGTAGGCAAATTCCACCAGTGGTAGGTAATATTCCCACTTTTTGGGTTGATGCATTACATGCATCCTTAGCATGTCTTCTAATATTTGGTTCACTCTTTCTGTCTATCCATTGGTTTGAGGATGATAGGTTGTGATAAATAGTAATTTGGTCTCCAGACCAACTATCAAGGATTTCCAAAAGTTGGAAGTAAATTTCGTGTCTCTGCCAGACACGATCTCTTTAGGCATACCATGTAGTCTGAATATCTCCTTCATGAATATGTTGGTGATGTCTATTGGCTTGCAAGTCGACTTGATGGGGATAAAATGAGCAGACTTTCTCAATTTATCTACCACTACCATGATGGCATCATTCTGTTTGGTTGAGGTTGGTAATCCAGTGATAAATCCATGGAGATGGTTTCCCATTCTAGGATTGGTAGAGGTTGTAATAATCTTGCTGGGTGTCGATGTTTTGCTTTAACCTGTTGGCATTCTATGCATTTGGCTAAGTACTTAGTTATGTCTTTCTTCAATCCAGGCCAATAGAATTGTTTCCTGGTGGCCATGATCATCTTTTGGTATCCTGGATGACTAGTATATGGTATTTTATGTAGTTCATCCATTATGAACCTCTTCAAGTCATCACAATCTGGAATATGCAATTTGTTTCTGTAAATTAGCAGACCTCCATCTATCATCTGGTAGCCTTCATACTTTATCCCTATGGGTTCTTGCTCCAGGTACAAGGTCATAGTATGGAAGAATGTGTCTATTTCTTGTGCATTCCTGACTCTTTCTTTGACATTCATCTCGCAGGTGCTCACCGCTGCCAGGTGAATTGTTTTCATACTTCTACTAAGGGCATCAACCACCTTATTTTCCTTTCCTTTAATATGTTTGATTTCAAAATCAAACTCGCTAAGGAGGGCCATCCACCTAGCTTGTCTAGCATTGAGATTTGGTTGGTCAAACATATATCGCAATCCACAGTGGTTTGTCATAAGTATGAATTTCCTTCCCAGGAGGTAATGCCTCCACATTTTTAAGGCGTGCACTATGGCGGCCAACTCTAGATCATGGGTCACATAGTTGACTTCGTGCTCATTCAATTTTCTGGATTCATAGTAGAATACACTTCCTCCTTGCATAAGGAATCTTCTGAGCCCTTCCTTGCAGGCATCTATGCACATGAGGAAGTCATCTTCGGGATCGGTGATCTTCAACACGGGTGCGTGGGTCGGTAGATGTTTTAGGGATTGAAATCTTTCTTCACATTCTTGTGCCCATGTGAATTTAGCTCCTTTCTTCTAGAGGGTAGTGATTGGACAACCAATCTTGGAGAATCCTTTTATAAATCTCCTATAGTATCCTGCTAAGCCCATAAAGGATCTGATATCTGAAATGTCCTTTGGGGTAGGCCATTCCATGATAGACCTAATCTTGTCAGGGTTTACTGCTACTCCTTCTTTAGATATGACATGGCCCAAGTAATGTATTTTCTTCTGGAAAAAGTCGCACTTGATAAATTTGGCATAGAGCTGATGTTCTCTTAGCACTTGAAGCACAATTCTAAGGTGTTCCTCTTGTTCCTCTCTATTCTTGGAGTAAATTAATATATCGTCAATAAAAACCAGTACAAATTTGTCTAGGAGTTTGCTGAGCACATTATTCATCAATCACATAAAAGTGGAAGGGGCATTGGTCAATCCAAATGGTACTACCACAAACTCATAGTGACCATATCTTGTCCTGAAGGCAGTTTTGTGGATGTCTTCACCCTTGATTCAGACTTGATGGTATCTAGATCTCAAGTTAATCTTTGAGAATATGGAAGCACCTCCCAATTGATTGAACAGGTCATCAATCCAGGGTAAGGGGTACTTGTTCTTTATGGTTACCTTATTGAGTTGTCTATAATCTATGCACAGTCGGAGGGTAGCATCTTTCTTTTTCACAAACAGGACTGGTGCTCCCCATGGAGACACGTTGGGCCAGATATAGTCGTTGTCCATCATTTCTTTTAGTTGTAATTTAAGCTCAACTAGCTCAAGTGTTCTCATCTTGTAGGGTGTCCTAGACACTGGCACCGCTCCTGGTGCAATTTCTATCGAGAAGTCAATGTCCCTTCTCGGAGGTAGACCTGGTACCTCTTCCAGAAATACATCTCTATATTCTCTTTGTGTGGGGTGGTCTTCAAGGCTTGGTTTGTCATCTTCAACTGATTCCAACACCTGTATCACATATAGTGGACATCCCTTTCTTCAATACTTTCTCATTTGAAGAGTTGATATTCGTCTCACCGAGACAGGTTTTTGGATCCCTTTATCCTTCTTCCTTCTTCACTTACACATTCTAAGGTTTTATGGTAATAGTCTAGTCTGGCTTTATATGTGGCTAGCCAGTCCATACCAATCAATAGGTCATATGATCCTAGGGGTAGTATGCTAAGGGTTGCTTGGGTGGGGAATTCACCCATAGTGAATTGGCAAACTGGTATGACCTCTGCTACCTTTCTTTTGGTGCCAGTGTCTAATTGTACCAACCATGGTCTGGTGTGTTTATGTGGCTGTAATTTACACCTATCAACAACCTTAGGGGCTATATAACTCAAATTTGAACCAGGGTCAATTAGAATAGACACTAGATGATTGGTGATCATACCTTCTATCTCCACCACTGAAGCTTGGTGGTCAGCTTGTTTATTATCCAAGGCTGCATAAATTTGTGGAACACTCCTGGCAATGTTATTGACGGTGGTAGCTTCTTGAACATTGTAAATTCTCCAGCTGTTCTATTGTTGGTGCGAGCAGTCCCTTAGTAGATGTTCTTCTCCACAACCCCAACATTTCAAGGGTTCTCTCTTTGGGTTATCAATCTTTCCTAGGGTAGATCTAGAAGGTTTATTTCTACCCTGGGAGAAGAAATTCTGTTGGTGTACACTTCGGGTTGGGAAGCTCATCCTTGAGTTCTTTTTATAGTTTTTAAATCTTGGGGATTTAAACCCCGTTTTTTGGAATCCTAAACTATTCTTCTACTTCCAGCCTTCGCGAGGTTCCGTCTGATGCCCAAGCTATTCATGACAATATCTTTCCTTTCAGATAGTGTCTTCTAGGGTTTTTGTCTCATCAAACTCAATCCTGTTCTGATAGTCCTTAGGTGGTCCACTGATGAATCGTTGTACCTTTGCCTTTTCTTCTTTTATATAGGGTATGTACCTCAACAACTCTAGGAATTTGCTGACATTTTCCTCTATGGTGAGTTGCCCCAGCTTGAGTTCATAGAATTCTTTAGTCTTTTCGTCGAAATACTTTTCTGACAGATACTTCTTCCTGAATTATTTCTCAAACCATTCCCAAGATAGGTCCTCTTTGTGAATCCCTTTTACATTCTTAAGGTCTTCCCACCAAATGGAAGCCTTTCCATTCAAGTTGAAAGTGGCTACTCGGGCCTTCAAGTTTTCTGAGAAATCATGGACTCTGAAATACTTCTTTAGTCCAAGCAGCTAGGCCTCCGCTTCCTTCCCCTTCTTTATTTCACCGTCGAAAGAGGGTGCTTTGACCTTCTTGAATTCTTCGAGATTATGACTTTTGGAATGCTTTCGCTTCTTCCATTTTCTTCGGGAATAAGAACTGGTTCTGCTACTAGAAGATCCCTCCGAGATGCCAGTTTCCTTTCCAGAGGAATCATCTGATGCTTGCCCTTATCTCTGGGGTGGAATTTTCTCGAGGTTCTCTTCTCAGTGTGGCCACTTAAAAGACCATGTTTCTGTATCTTAGGTGGACTTTGACTTTTGATAAAGGGGGTTAAGATAGAGGGTTGATCCTTTTAAGAGTACTTCAAATGGAGTTTCTGTGCAACTCGTTCATGAGCCCAAGCAGGCCAAGTGTTGTAACCATGCTTTGATACCAATTTGTCACACACCCACTATGACAACTAAGATTTTCTTTTTTTTTGTCTTTTCTTCGAGGGACAAAATCCCTGAATTTCTACAGGGCCTAGCATAGACCATCCCTTCCCTTATCCTCCTCTATGTGATTGTGGGCTAGGACCACAGGCCTTACCAAAAAGGCACTTCTAGTTTTCGCGTTTCGGGATTTCTATGTGTGAGCTCTCCCCAACTCCCTGTCCCTTGAAATGTCGAAACTTGAAATGGGGTTAGCGAGCTCCTTGGCTCCCCTTTTCCCTATTCCATGCGACCACCTCCATGAACATGCGCTAACGCCAAATGGCACTACTGGAACTTGGCTTTCGAGATTTTTTTGTTGTAAGGAACCCTTGTTCCTTCAATCCCCGAAACCCGAAAGCCCAGTATCATCCGGATCTACAGTCCAGATCATTGACTTGATCAACATCCCAAATTGAATCCCAACATTCTACTTTTCAGGATTCTGGCGGGGTCTTCACTCCTATTTCTCCGATGTCTAGAACCCCAGTGGATTTAGACCTTCACCATGCGTCCTCTACCAATGGATGGTCCAAATCCTTTTGGGACTCCTCCTTTCTACCACATGACCCTGTCCTATGACCTAGGGCTCATCCACAGAGCGAGTTGGGGTTTCGTGTACTGTGATTTCACGACTTGCAAGAATGAGGGGTCTTGCCCTTTGTTTCCCGGTTGCCAAAACACCAAAACCTATTCATGCTAAATCAATTTAGGGTTTCGTATACCGGGATTTTGCGACTTGTGAAAATGAGGGGTCTTGCCCTTTGGTTTCTCGGGTGTTGAAACATTGAAACCTATTCACACTAAACCGATTCGGGGTTTTGAATACCAGGATTTCGTGACTTGTGAAAATGAGGGGTCTTTCCCTTTGGTTTCCCGGGTGCCGAAATGCCAAAACCTATTCACGCTGAACTGATTTGGGGTTTCGTATACCAGGATTTCGCGACTTGCAAAAATGAGGGGTCTTTCCCTTTGGTTTCTCGGGTGACGAAACGCCAAAACCTATTTACGCTAAATCGATTCGGGGTTTCGTATACTGGGATTTCGTGACTTGCGAAAATGAGGGGTCTTGCCCTTTGGTTTTCCAGGTGCCGAAACGCTGAAACCTATTCATGCTAAAATGATTGTCCAAATCACTCATGGATCAACGACCACAATCACGTCGCAATTTTGTGAATCGTGAGTTCGTGGAGTCCTACCCTTTGACCACTCCAAGTCACGAGTCAGGGAAATGCTACCCGACTGCCATGTGTCCTATGCAGATGGATGGTTCCGAATACTTCAGGACTTTTAGGATGTTTTCAAGTCCACTCTCCCGCCTATGCAAAGGTTAAGATCGATGGTTAATAGAGCTCTGACAGATCCTTGGATCTACGGTCCTTGATCCCATCGCTACTTGCAAAGGCTGAAGGGGTCGAGGTGTTAACGCCTACGCTCCTCCTCTATATCCATCGGTCTTGACTGATCTAGGGTATTTCCGAAAGGATTCCAACCATTCGTCTACCAAACAATGGGGTATTCTCTTTCGATAACTGGACTCGCTATCCTTTCTAAGCTTGAATCACGAGATTCAACCTCTTGGGGCTTCGAACTCCCACGACTTCAAAACCTAAGAGAACTACTCTTTCTTGTACAAGGTTTCCAGACTCCGATCACATGATCCTTCAGAGGGTTCTTGGGTAATTATCCCTAGGCTTGGCGACCTTACTGAAAAGCCTTCCTAATTCATCAAACTATGAACTCTATAATAGGGGTAAATTAAACTCCTAGGTTTACTATAACGGTAGTCTTTTCAAGGAACTCACTCCAACTCTGGAATGCAAGGAAACTTTTCGGGAGAAGGTGCCTTCGGGAAAATAAACCAGGGCATAGCACGAGTCAAGTATATGGGACAATTCTCAAGGGAACAGACTTGTATTCTGAACTTATTCATTCTATACATAAACTGATCATAGTCATATAAGTATAAGAATGCATCCATTATTTCCAATCAAAACACAAGGAAAACACTTCTATACAGAAACCATTTATGAATGTATAAACATGATCATGTGTTCGTGATATTCAATTCAAAATACAAGACATAACACTTATCAGACACACCAGACATGATGTGACTGCTGAGAGGGGTGCTCGTTTCCACCCAACCGTAGGCTCAGTGACTCCAGATGGATTTACCACTAGCCACCCCTGAGCTAGACCATGATGCTTGAGATTTAGTCTCCTACTTCCAGCTCAACGAAAATAAAGGATGAAGGTTACTCTCCTCCTCCTCTATTCAGAACTCCCCTATATTTCCAGAGTTCCTCCGGTTCTTTCTTCCGTGATCCCTGTCGTGCGTGTTCTCTCTTCTTCCCCCCACATTTCCTTTCTTGCCTTTTTCTACAAGATTGCATGTGGCGCAAATTCCTCCATCCGTGGGCAGGTCTGAGAGCTTCTATAGATGGGCGGTTCACCCCATCCCCTCATTTACTCTTGAGGAGCCTGCCCACCTACCATCCTGGCAGGTAATTCATTCCAGGGTCAGAGAGTTTCTTTGGTCTTTGAGCAAGTAAAAACCAATACAGTATTGGTTCGGTGGAAGTTAGCACCACCATTCCAGGTCCCTTCCACCACCTCTCATTATCCATCGTGGTCTCTTTTAGCACACCCCCCCTCCCAGCAGTCATGCAACACATATTCATAACATAATTTACTTTCATTGATCTTTTATACAAAGGTTCGTCAAATTAAACATTCACATCTTTGAGTTTGCCATAGTTCCTGGCTAATATAGTTATTTTTATAGACTGGGGGAAACAGGGTGTTACATTCTACCTGCATTGCCTCTTCATAACATTTTGGTTCACCAGAATCAGTCAACAATAAATAATCCAATGAAGGAGAGTATCATTCAGGGGGTCTACTTAACCTTGTAGATATTCTAAAAACACTTGTAGGTTTTTGAGGTACCTGTTGCTCATGTTGTTGTACATTTTGATTTTCTGGTACCTTTGGAATTTATTTTTCAGTGACCTCATCAAGCACTGTGTATTCTGGTTTTTCTTTTTCCTATTTCTTTCCCTGCAACTGATCTTTGTACATGACCTTCTCATTGAATATGAAATCTCTACTCCTAATGATTTTGTGATTTTCATAATCCCATCATCGATAACAAAATTCATTAACACTGTATCCAATAAAGTTACACTTCTTGGATTTTGCCTCAAACTTTGTTCTATTTTCTTTATCAATATGGACAAATGCTTCACAACTGAAAGTCTTCAAAAAAGAATAGTTTACCTTTTTACCTGTCCATGCCTCCTTTGGAATTATACCATCCAAAGAGCTTCAAGGTCCTTTGTTTATTAAGTAAATAAAATTATCTACAACATCTACATAAAACTGTAAGGGAAAACCAACATGCAATCTCATACTCCTTGCACGCTCCATTATTTTCCTATTCATCCTTTCTGACACACCATTTTCTTGTGGTGTTCCTGGAACTATCTTCTCTCTATGAATCTCATGGTATGAAAAGTAATTGCAAAACTCCTTGCTGAAATATTCACCTTCTTTATCTGATTTGAGACACTTCAACCTTTTTCCTGTCTCATTCTCAACCAAAGCTTTTCATTTCTTAAAATTATCAAAAACGTCAATTTTGTGTCGAATGCAATAAAACCAAGTTTTTCTAGTTGCATCATCAATAAAAGTAACATAATAACGAGAAACACCAAGAGATGATACCCAATATTGTCCCCATACATATGTATGGACAAGCTCTAACCTTTCACTCTTATTTTATTTTCCGACTATGAGAAATATGACTCTCTTATGTTTTCCATAAACACAATGCTCACATAAATCCAAATTAATTTGTTTAAGATCTGGAAACAATATTATTTTGTGAAGTATCTGCATCCCCTTCTCACTCATGTGTCCAAGCCTATGATGCCACAGTGTTGTATCCACTCATGTAGAATCTAAAAAGATGGAAGAGACAGTATTACCAGTACATAAATACAATGTGCATACCTTCTCTCCTTTTTCTGTCACCAATGATCCTTGAGACAAACAATTGGATTGAATTAGAAACCAATCATCCATTTGATTGAGACAAACACCCAAATAGGTTCTCAAACTCATGGTTGTAATGCAACCAAAAAGTAGTTTATGCGTTAATTTTTCCATAAGTGAGCAAGTGTGGCATAAAATAGCACCATATATTGTGAGTTTTTTGTTTTTGGCATCGGATTTCTACTTGCACGCAAAGCATCAAACATAGTTACTATCCAACAAATGTGATGGGTGCCCAGAAAACCTAGAAGGGAAATCAATTCGAAGTACCCAATGAATGGATGTGCAAATAATGATTTTCAGATGTCTTATTCCCAAAAAATGTCCGATTAAATCCTACAGGAGTAAATATGCTAGTGTTTAAAACTTAGTGAAGAAAGGCATGTTCCAGGTATATTTAATTATAGATTCATTTCCTTTCATTAGCCAAAATTTTCCTCTATGGGGCCAATCATCAAAACAACATTTAAGTGGGCACTCTTCTAGCCCGTTCCAATGCTATAATTCTTATTTTCCTACCCTAATTTTGGATCAACTTTCTTATATTTGTTGAGTAGATTGACTATATTATTTATGTAGTCTATATGTTGGGTACTTTCCAATTATGTTTCTTCTTGTTGGTCATGTTGTTGTTTAGGTTGCTCTAAGGTTATATTTTATTTTGATCTTACTTGTGAAGCATGGTTATGATTAATGTTGCAATGATAAAAGAAAAGGCTAGAAAGGGTACTATTGATGAATTTTTTGTAAGGAAGGATTCTAGGGTTATCAAATGCTGGTAAGGAAGGATTATAGGGTTCTCAAATGCTCTCGAGAAGAGAACTTGACCCCAAGTAGGAGCCAAATGTTACCTATTGTTTCGTTGGGCACAAAAATATTTCCATAGTGATGATGAAATTTTGTAATGGTTATCCTATTCCTCATCGATTGTGATAAAAATGAGATTCCTACCCTAAACCTCTTTGATACAGTTTTGTTTGTTTTTTATTTTTTTTTAAACACCTATAGGTCGTTGGTATTCCGACATCCCTAGCATCATTGATATAGCATATGCATTGGAATACCGATGTTACCTTTCATCAGTCTCTGATGCTCCTAGCATCATTGTCATGACGTCAACGTCACAAATGAAACGTCTTTGATATAGTGTATATGTCGGAAGCAAGACGTTAACTTCTGTCAGTCGTATGATGTGCCTAGCGTTGTTATCATGGCATGAACATAGCAGATGAAATTTCATTGATATAGTGTATACGTCGGAAGACCGACGTTACCTTCCTTTGGTCTTCCAATGTGCCTAGCATTGTTGTCATGATGTCAATGTTGCAGATCAAACATTTTTGATATAGTGTATATGTCGAAAGACCGACGTTACCTTCCTTTGTCCATCCAACGTGCCTAGAATCGTTTTCATGGTGTCAATGTCGTAGGTGAGATGTCATTGATATCACATACACATCGGAGGACAGACGATCTGTGATGTCGCGGGTGATACATTCCAGTGTCGTTGTAGCAACGTTCATAGTGGGCTTGGACAGTGAAGTTCAAGAAAACACATGTCTGCATGAAATGTCACAACAAAGACAATATTTTTGTCATCGAAAAACTGACATCATGTGAAACAATGTTTGAGGGGGTTCAATGTTTGTTAATCTCTCGACAATATAAAGTGGAAATTTCTATGAACACGTCGTCGGAATTTAACCCAAATGTACTAGTGGGTGGTGAATCAGTATTGGGCACTTTCTACCATTTTTAATCACAACTTGTAAACATTACATTATCAACAATTTATCACTTGTGCATTCAAGATATCATAAGAATATAACCATAGATACACAGTACACGAGAAGTTTACGTGGAAACCCAATTGGGAGAAAATCATGGAACACTTTATGATATATAAATCTTGAATATTACAATCACATGAAGAAACAACCTCCAAAACTCTCCAGCTCCAATTGAAAGGAGGCACCAACCCCTTGATTTACAGGATCTAACCTGAAGGAAGCTACAACTCCCTAAATTATATAGCTCCAACTGGAAGGAGCCTCCAATCCGCTTGTTTACAGGCTCCAACCTTAAGGAAGATACAACTCAATGAATTCTCCAGCTCCAACTGGAAAGAGGCTCCAACTCCCTGATTTACAGGCTCCAACCTGAAGGAAGCCATGACTATGTATATTCTACAGCTCCAACAGGAAGGAGGCTCCAACCCCCTTTTCTTTCCCCATCTTTACTCCTTGGAATATAAGTGTGAGACTCAACCTATCATTGTTGTTGTCATTGATACATCATCATCATCATCAAAACAAAACTCAATCTGTCATTGTAACTATCATTGATCATCATCCTGAAAACCAAACTCCATTGGTAACTGTAACTGTCATTAATATTGATACATCATCATCATCAAAACCATATCCATCCTAATAACCACATAAATCTTATGACAATATCACCAAGAAAATCTCCAAATAATGTGCTCAAAATCACCATGATATTCATCAAGGCTATGTGCCAAGATATGCCTCAAGCATGTACCAAAACATCCAATATATACCTCAAACCACGTGCCAACGATATGCCTCAAGCATGTGCAAAAACATCCAAGATATGCCTCAAACGATGTGACAAATATATACTTCAAGTATATACCAAACATCCAAGATATGCCTCAAACAATGTGCCAAGCATGTGCTAGAATATGTCTCAAGCATGTACCAAAATCTCTAAGATGTGCAAAAAGCCATAATCCATGATCTCCAAGATGTCCCTCAAATCATATGCCAAAAGTCACCAAGCTATGCCTCTATCCATGTGCCAAAGACCTCCAAGATATGCCTCAAATCATATATCAAAACTCTCCAAGATATAACCATCAAAACATACATAAAGACATACCTTTACTCATGTAACAACCTGATGCATACGATCTCAGACCATGAGACCTTTGTAACACCCTGTTTCCCCCAATCTGTAAAAATAATTATGTTGGCCAAGAACTGTGGCAAACTCAAAGATGAGAATGTGTGATTTTGAATGGACCTTAGTAAAAGGTCCATGAATGTAAA
>ML776682.1:921908-940581 GCA_009831015.1 Picea engelmannii | reverse complement strand
AGGGAGACGTATGTCTCTTTCTCTGCAAGTGGGTGCTTGTAGAATCTGAAGGTTGGTGCCTTCATTCAGTTGGTGCTGAACTAAAAAGGAAGTCGGTGCTTCCACCCAGTGGGTGCTGGGATTCTGTGGGAGTTGGTGCTCTCAGCCAGTTGGTGCTAGCAATCAGAGGTTGTAGCCTCTATAAGTTGGTGCTCATAAAAGATGAGTTGTAACGAAGTTGGTGCTTACTGAACATCTTAAGAAGATGAGGTTTTTTCCCTGGTTGGGTTTCCTCTTGAAAAATCTGTGTCTCATACTGGTGAATGAATGCTGTGTGTGTGATTGCTGTTCTTTATGCTATATGCTTTATGTTTATAACACTGGTTTTTACAGTAAAGACTTACTGCCACTAAGATGAATGATTAGAAGTTAAAAATGAGAGAAATTGCTAATAATTTACAATAACTGATTCACCCCCCCCCCTCTCAGTTATCTCATACCTGTAACAACCTTTGTGAATTTATCTTGAGTTCGTAGTTTTCAATTGTTAATGAGAAGTTTTGAGCTGTAAGAGCCTTGATATTTTCTTGAAGGATGGGAATGTCTGTCTAATACAGACCTATCCAATGTAAACACACTTCACAATTTACAGTAGGGGAAAATGGTTGAGGAAGGGCATGATTGTGTGTTAAAACACTACCACTATCCATGGTCAACCTTTGACCAATTTTAATTCCTAGAAAATACTTGTTGTGCTTCAAACATGGTGGCAAGCTATTCACATAATCAAAAGCTTGACTGAGATCCATTTTAGAGTGATTTGGGTCTTCAACTGCCAGGAATTTTTCAATCTCAGGATCAGATCTCTCATGGACCTCGATCGATTCGATCGATTTCACATGCACTTTTGATCTATTTTGTAGGCTCCTCAAAATTAGTCTCCCAACCCTCTTGTTATTAAACCCTCGCATGTCTTGATTTTTCTTTGACTGTTTGGAAGGGTTTACACTGGTGGATTTTGTTTTAAGGTTAGGGTCGACAACTTGTTCACACTCATGAATTTTAACAAGCTTGGAGTTGACATCCTACTGCTCACACATAGACTGATTGGGCGTATCCCTTTCACAAGGGTTTTCACACAAGAAAACTGGCCTATCACTGGAGGGAAAAAGAGGCTTCTCTAGCATAGGTTTATCAACCACAGGAGTCTCTACAGGGTTTACTGTAATGAAGCCATTGCGAGTTATGAAAGCATCCCAATTGTCACCGAGTAGTTTCAGATGATGGACTAATAGTAACTTAATCAACCCATGGTGAGATAAGTTGGAATCCAATTTTTTCCTTTTATATCTCTTTGACATTTTATACAAGCTCCTTAATAAGTAAAATGGCACGTTTAATTGGAAACCGATAAAATGCATGAGTAAACTTATGTGGTAAAGGAAGACGAGGCTATAGCGGCCTTCACAAGTAACAAACTCCCTTAACACTACCAATAAACCATTCCATCTATCCTTCAATAGAGAGAGTGGCATACCTTTGTCACAACATTGAATTTTTTGGGAGGTGACGAACAGACTCCATGGTACCTCTTCCATCTTTGAATTTTTAAACCATTTTTGGTCAGTGAGGGGGAGGGTGGTTTCCTCACTCAAAAATTCCTCTGTGATTTCTAATTGAATATCGCCCACTTTGGCTCTACATCCATCGAATTTAAGGGAGAACTCTTGGGCCACTTGTAAGTTATAACCCCAGAATTTTCTGAGAAACACAACCCAACCCTAAATTTTAAGGTATTCACTCAGGTCATCACACAATAGCAAAGTTTGGGAGCCATTCGGCTCAACTCGGACGATGGGGGCCATAAGGGTTTGAACGGATGGAAACAGAGGGCGACCAAATTTCACTGTGGTTTTAGATGACATAGGTAGGAGGGATAAGTCTGAACATATCCCATGAAAAGAAAATAAACAGAGATCCCATGCTATCAAAACAAACATACAGAGGTCTCATCTATGGGGTTTAAGCACTCCTTATCATGAATGATTTGAGTACATTCACTTCTCAGACTCTTAACTCAAAATGAGTGGCCTGTCAACTCTTTTTTTTCCAACCAACGCGACATATAGGACACTATCCCAATGTGTTTAAATCCTATGATACAAAATGGGTACATTCAAATTACAAAGGCTAGGATATGGATACATTTTCACAAACCAAATATTAAAAAAAATATTGGTATATCTTTTTAAAAGAGATAAACATACCATCAAATAACAACTCATCATAGGTGTTTCATTGGTATATGATAAGCTCATTTAAAATGAAAAATATTAAGCCCATTGACTCCTTGAGACCAAGCCTTAGATCAAAATAAAAATGCAACTTGAGTTTCAATTTGCTTGATTCATGCTTACAGTCATGAATCAAGCATGAAAATGCAAAATAAAAATGAAATGAAGAATCATAACATCCTTTTTACAACCAACTAGTCATCTGATGATGGACCACACTAGTTTGGTCTGAAACGTCGAAAACCATAAAACCTATGTGATGAATCCGAAAGAACCCTCTGATCAAAACAATGGTCGCAAAAGTCTTAGAACAGAAAAAACTAGTCACCTTCAAATAGCAATATTTACAAGATGAGGGGTAGGCAGCTACAGGAATTTTTATTTGTCACTTTAAAAGCACAAACAAATGTAGGGCTGCCAACAATGGTGACTATCTGGAAGAAGCAGTTATCTCTGCATCACCGACGAGTTCATGTTACGACTTCTTAGAATGATTACAGATCAAAGAATAGTTGAAGGACATCAAGCATCTCAACAATCATTACACAGTCCATCTTAAGATATATTCATGTTCAAATGAAATACGGTGACAAAATTTAACTACAAGAGCAACGATGTTCAAGTTAATGGCTTCAATACTATTGACAGGGCCACTGCTGCCAGCAGGCATCCATAGCCTTGGCAAGGATGTTAATTAACCCACTTTAATGCCTCTACCCTATCCAAGAAATTTCAATTCAAAATGAAGGATACTTAAGGCCAATATCAAAATTTATACCTAATAATTTTCTTGAACCTGACATTGCTTCGCTACCAGCAGGCCTATTCAGTACCCCGATGAAGTAATCTTGGCAATCCTTCTACCTTTGGCATATATTTTTCTACAACTCTAAGTTTACTTACCCCAGGTTGACAATTTAATTGAGGGTTTTTACTGTGTTTTTCGTACATATAGAACACCCATCAGTTTTCAAGAAGAGAGAAAACCCTAGTTGAAGAATACGCAGGCTGTTGTGAGCCAGACTGTGTACATACACGGTTTTCACTTTGGTAGGGCGTGTACATACATGTGTTGCACTATTGATAGGTTGTGTATGTGTTGACAGATTGGTATGTATTGAGGATTGAATCATCTTCTCAATTGTTGCTGAGTTGTGTAAGCTGAGTCTTGCATTACATAGCTGGTGATCTTGTGGAGTTGATACTCTATTCAGTTCTTGCTAATAAACCCAAGGATTGTAGTCCATAATAAAAAGAAAATTGTACATACATCTTGTTTTCTTTGTGTTCTTTGTGGTGATGGCTTATTGATGATATATGTTGTTGTTATCTATTGTTGATATATGTTCACACAAAACTGGTTATAAATATTAGTAATAAGTGATGAGTAAATGGTGATTGCTCACTAAGGAGTTTTTGTGAAGGGAATTTCAAAAATATTCTGACACTGATTCACCCCCTCCCCCCTCTCAGTGTGCTTAGTGTGTCCAACAATTGGTATCAGAGCATGCCTTCACTATAAACCTTAACAAGCTTGGAGGATATCCACAGACACACAAATGGATTATGAACTTCCAATCCTTGATGAGAACAATTATTCAACATGGAGAATAGAAATGAAAATGTATTTGAAGGAAACAGGAGAAGGTGTTTGGAAAGAAACTATTGGTGGATCGGTTCCTTTGAAGAACAATTCAAATTTTGCAGCTCAAAAGGAAGAAAAAAAGAACGATGCATTGGCTCTCATGACCATTCTCAATGGACTCTCAAGTTCTATCAAAGATATCACGGGACAATGCACTTCTGCCAAGGATCTATGGCCAAAGCTAGAGAAGACATACCAAGAAAAAAAGGAAGACACTAAAGACAACTCTATCAAGAACAATGAAGGTAAAGAATCTCCACAATCCTCGAATTGCAATAATTCTAAATTTGATGAAGTTGAATGTTTCTCTACATGTGAAGAAGAATATCTAGAAATAGTTTGTGAAGAATCAGATGATAATTATCCCATGGAATAAGTAGAAGAAGAACTTTCAAAGATTAAAAAGAAATTTGAGTGGGGTCTATACGAATACAACTATGAACATAGTTATATAGACTATATCTATCTTTCTGAGAACACTAAAAGGTTTCTTGAAAATAATCAGAAGCATATTTTGAAACTAAAGGAAATGCTCAAGGAACAAGAAAAAAGTAAAAGATCTCAATTAGAAGAAAAAGAAGAAGAGATCAAAAGACTAAAGAATGAAATAGATGAAAATAAGAAGGTAGATAATGAGATTAGCAAAATTCTTGAAGTTAATATCCATCTCAAGATTCAAATTGAAGAATCCAAAAGGGTAGAGAAACTACTAAAGAAACAAGTAAATGAAAAGGAAGAGTCATGTCATAAGTTGGAAGCTGAAGTTGTTGATATTAGAAAGAAAGTAGAGAAGTCAAACAAATTCTTGAATAGCTCAACTATATTGAATGAAATCTTGGATAGTCAAAGATCACCAAATGATAAATCAGTTATTTGATACAACAAAGAAGCTACACATGTTGAATCAATCACCTCAAAGAACCTTGAGGTAAGTCCCTCATTCTCAAAAGATGGAAATAATGTTGCAAGTCAACCATATACACAAGGGAAGGAAACTTTCAAAAGAACAAAGCAAGGAAGACATCAAGAAGCCATCTTTACACCTTAAATAAAATTTAGAAGAGAGACACCTTCAATATGGACACCAAAGCAAAGGTATGAAAATGTTTTTCATGGTCAGTGTTACTCATGTAATGAATATGGTCACAAAGCTTTGGAATGCAGATTTTATGCAAGGAAAGATAATGAAATATTTCATAACACCCTAAGGTGTTAGAGATGTAATCAAGTAGGACACATTGCTTCTCATTGTCACACCACAAGATGTTACAGTTGTAGTGGATTTGGACACAAATCCCAGGATTGTTGGAACACAAGAAGAAAATCCATGAGGACTGTTTCATATAGTATGACTAGAAGAACACGTGAGGCTAGAAGAGAAGAAAATGTTGGAAATATGGAATCTCAGAGCTCAAGTTCTGAGAAGTTGGAACACCTTTAGAAGTGGATGAAGAAGACTAAACAATCAGAACAAAATGGCATCACTAAGGCAAGCTCAAGATTGACTTTTTCTGAGGAATTCGTGGGTTACATTGGTAGCAGATGCGTACATACATGAATGGAACTATAAATAGGGCATGTACATAAGTGATATGTATGTATAGAAGGCCACATACATGTGGTAAAAGACTTGGAAAGTAGGCTATGCAAATAAGTTGCATCTTGGTGTGGTGGTATAACTCTGTGTTGCAGGGTCTGACATGGTTTGTTGCAGGTTCTCATGATTACATGTTGGCATACATAAATGATGTATGTATGGTTATGACATATGGTTGAGTGTTGAAAGTCTATCCTTGATGCATTATACTAAATCTAGAGCTTGGATTGAGGCTTTTTCTGTTGAGGAACAATGTTGGATGTGACAGTGAAGTTAGGGAACTTTGGTTATGAGATATATCATGATGATTCTAGCTAGAGATATCATTGATATATTGAGGCACACTTATATTACATATAGTTTTGAATTCTTAGTACTTTCTGTAATGAATGGTGGTTGAGGTAGATCTGTTGGGGCACATGGATGGTACATATTTGAGTTCCATTCATATATCTTATGATGTATTGTTAGAGGCATATTTATTGGATATCTTGGAGCATGCATTTGGCATGTGGTTGAGCTACATATTGGGACATGTAGTTGATGAGTTGATGAGGTGGTTATATTGTACATCATTGATGAGTCATAGCTTGATCTATGGTTGATGTGATTGATACACTTTTGGTGCATTGTTAGAAGAACTCGCTAGTAGTATGATTGGCACATGGATTATGGTTGATATGACATACATGTATGGGAACACATCTTGATTGTAGTTCATATTGTCGAGGTTTGGTGTATGGTTGATACACTTGCTTGATACAAGTGGTGATACATGTTTAGTGCAATATTGATGTACTCATAGATGGTGTATGTTTGTGGGTGATAGTACTTGGCTAAACTACATCATTGGTATTACTTGTTTATCATATACTTTGGTACATGATGTATGTGATGATATAGTTGAGACACTTGTTATGATGCTTGAGGATTTAGATACATGGTTGTGTCACTTGGTTTATAGTAGAGGCATATCACGAGTAATATGAAGCTTGTTGAGACACATGGTTGGCATGTTGGTAGAGGCATATGTTTGGTACACAGTTGGCACATGTTCTTGGCATATGGTTGATACACTTCATTGATGATATCCTATGGTATGTTGTGTGGTATTTTTGTACATGGTTGATGTACATAGGTATTGTGCATGGTTGGCACACAATATGGAATAGCATGTACATGATTGATGTACATAGGTGTTGTGCATGGTTGGCACACAATATAGCATAGGATGTACTTGGTTGATGTTTTGTTCATGATTCTCTAATCATTGTTGACATATATTTTTCTTCACGATGTATGGTATGGCACGATTTTGATCCATGGACAGGTCCAAGGATCGTCATAGGAAGAGAAGATCATTCTTGAAGCAGTTCATCTATGTTCCGGTTGAGCAGTAGAATTTGTAGCAGAAGCATATTGCAGTGGTATCATATTGTTCATATTGCAGAGAAGATAGAGGGAGACATACCCATAGGGGGAGTCATTCTTCTTCCCATGATTCCAGGAGGAGATATTTATCAGATGCAAAGATAAATACCTAGAAAAAGACAACAGAGGCATGGTTCCAGGGGGAGCAATGGTCATAGGGGGAGCATGAGCAATATATCTTCAGCATTACATCAGAGTGATATCTGTTGTTAAAAAGGGGAGAGATTATTAAGAGGAAGATCAAAGCCATTCATGCAAGGGGGAAACCCCAAGGAGAGAACTATCCTTTGCCATTGATGTCAAAGGGGGAGAGATAGTCACATTGATGTGATTGAGATGACTATTGATGAAGAGAAATTTCATGTCTACATGTTTCCATCAATGATTGGTGTTGACATCAATGTTGGTATTTCCATCAATTCCAAAGGGGGAGATTGTTGGATTATGTTGTCATTGATGTTAAAGAATTGATGTCAAAAGGAACAATGTCTTGTCCTAGATGGATCAATGTGTTTTCATTGATATATGATGCATAGACAAATTTATGCATAGATGAAGATAGATCGATGTGTTTTCACCGATATATGATGCATAGATAGATTGATTCATTAATGTATTGATCATTGGATCATGTGGTCATGCATGGAATCAATGACAAAGGGACAATGTCATAGTGATGTGTGACATGGGTTATTCCAGTTGGATTGATATAAATATGACTCATTATTGTCTTTCCATGGTTGATAAGAAGAAAAAATGGATAAACTCCAAATTGGTCCCCTTATGGTGAATTCCCTCACAGGAAGACGCTTTATGTTTGAGTTATCCTAGAAGTATGGTTAGAGAACCCATGATTAATTAAGGAATAATGAGATGAAGATCAGTGAATTCATCAGTTAAACTATCCTAGATGGATAGTTCTTGTCATGTCGTTTTTGGTGGTATGTGGAACGTCACATAAATCCTCATGGTTTGAGAGTTATGGTCTTACGAAGTTGGAGGACCCTCATGTGTTGGCTAGAAGCCCCAAAAGGTCAAATAAGTCAAAGTGTTTACAAAAAACAAATTATTTAAATAATAAAGTGAAGTGATGAATTTAAAGAGGATTCTTTAAATAATAAAGTCAATGGATTAACCCTAAAAATAAGGAAAGAGGGTTAACTAGACAAGTGGCCATGTGAACAAAGTGGCTAAGTGGACAAAGTTGGATAAAGGTGGCTATGTGGACAAATGGTTTTGTCGATAAAGTGGATATGTGGACAGAGTGGCCTAGTGGATGCTTCTAAGGAAGCTACTTGGAGAGTATAAATAAGAGGAAAGGGCTCTTGTAAATATATCTCTCTTGAGCATATATTAAAGATATATTATGAGTAAGAGAGTAATTGCAAGTTCTCATGGAAGCATCAAAGTTTTTGTAAGTCTGAGATCTTGACGATGAAAGTTTCGAAAGTTCAGAAACCCTAGTTTCCGAAGGAGTACTCAGGCTGCAATGAGCCAGAGTGCATACACACCGGGCTACAATGAGGCAAGCCACGTAAACACGCAGTCTAAAGAAGGTCATAGCATGTATAGTTGGGAAGGACATGGAAGACTAAAGTAAAATTATTGTTCCAGGTTCCTAAAGGTTGAAGCAAGTTCCATATCTACAGCCTATGGGCTCAGAACTTCCATAGAATTTTTGGTATGGTTACATGATTTTTTTTATGGATACTTGTGCTTATGGTATGGTGAATTATTAAGGCATTATTGGTATGGCTATCATGATATGGTTTATGTTGGTTGATTGATAGAGTAGGAAACACTCTTATGTTTCAATATTGATATGGTTGCTTATACATGATTAAGTAATATTCATAGTGTATGGTTGAGGAACATGAGTTAGTTGTTGGAGAGAATAGATTTGTTGTGATTAGTTATGGTACATATTGGACAATGAAATATAGAAGTTGATGTGACTTAAGGCTACAAAATATATGAGTTTTAAAGAAGAGAGAAAACTCTAGTTCTTAAGGAGGAATACGCAGGTTGTTGTGAACCAGACTGCATACATACGTGGGTTTCACTTTGTTAGGGCACGTACATATGCATGATACACTACTGACAGGTCACGTACCTGTTGACAGATTGGTATATGTTGAGGATTGAATCCTCTTCTCATTTGGTGTTGAGTTGTGTAAGTTGAGTCTTGCATTGCAGAGTTGGTGCTCTTGTGGAGTTGATACTCTATTTAGTTGTTGTTGATAAACCCAAGGATTGTAGTCCATAATAAAAAGAAAAATGTACATACATATTGTGTTCTTTGTGTATTTTGTGGTGATGGATTATTTATGATATATTTTGTTGTTATCTATTGTTGATATATGTTCACACACAACTGTCTATAAATCTCAGTAATAAGTGATGAGTAAATGGTGATTGATAAGTAAGGATTTTTTGTGAAGGGAATTTGAAAAAGAGTCATACACTGATTCACTCCCCCCTCTCTTAGTGTGCTCAGTGTGTCCAACACTAAAGGAAAAACCATTTTATTTCATAAATATCAATAGTACATTAGGAACATTAGTGTCCTTAGTCTTCAACAAAAAGTCTTGCAAAATATATCGATACAATGCTTCTCCAAAAATTCTCTATATCCTCTCTCCTAGACTAGAGGTCTATATATAACTAGAGATTTCAACCTCCCTTCCTAAATCAACGAGAAAAATGAGTAAATGAGGGCTCTCAAACCTTTACATTTGTTGGACAGACAATTTTGGGATACATTTTTATAAAAATCCTTAATATAGAAGAAGTGTGCAGAAGAAGAAGGAAGATTTGAGAGTGCACAGTTGAGAGGCATCCATAAGTGCAGTGCGCAAGAAAAAGGAATAAAGTAGAGAGAAAAAAAAGAAGAGAGAAGAATAAAACAGAGAAGAAAGCAGGAGAAAAGGAAGGATGACAACCTAGCGTGATAAATATAGAAGGACGTAGAAAAGCAGGAAGATAAACAATCAGAGTGAAAAAGAAGAATTTATATGGAAAAAAAAATGAAAGCATCCAAAAAAACTAGTTAATTGGAGTAGTCATGCATTGTAATAGGGTTTTGGGATGAACAAATTAGGGTTCTAAGCCCTAGAATGTACGTATAAATCTGCAATGGGTCGAGAGAATAGGGTTTGGTTCCTCATTGTTGGGTTCTTTGCTACTCATTTTTATTCTGTTCTATTTTGTAAAAGAGAGGAATCCATGTCTGAATGCTAAGGAGATAATTTAGAGAGATATAGAGGCTTGCACTGTAGACTGACTAGGCTAGGAGGAATGAGAGATAACCATGATCTATATTTATAAGCGTAGTGCGTAAGCCTAAAGCAATTACCAAACGCATAATAAAGAATCCAACCATTGTGGACGTAGCCCAGAGTTGGGTGAACCACGCTAACTCTTGTGCTGAATGTATTTTATATGATTTTTCATGAATTTTGTCTGGATTCATATTAGATTAGATTTATCTTATGTATGATCATTGCGCAATAATCATGATTGTTACAGTAATGTGTTATGTGGAAATCTAGAATATAATGGTCATATGAATTAGAAATAACTAAGTATCTAATAAAGAACAAAGACAAAGCAATGTGCACATAACCAATAAGTAAGAATGAATAGAAGATTCACCTCCCATTCCCTCACTACTATGGAAACCTGGTTCTTGCAGTCCCAATAGATACCTCGAGTGAGAATTCATCTGTACATGCAGGTGATGTTGAAAGGGTCGGTGTCTAGTGTGTTTTTTTGGTCAAAGATAACTCGAACCTAGGATCTTACAACCGCGTGTAGCGCCAACAAATGGTTATGTGTTACGAGGAAAATCTCTCTATGGCTAGGGAAAACCACAACAGACGGAAATGACTGCAGAAATGAACACTATCCAAACAACATGCTATATAAACCAATATGCAATTGAGATAAGAAAGAGGCCTACCTCGTCTAGATGTTCAATGAAGTCCATCATTGAGCACTTTGACCCAAAGCTATATACCTGCAACAAGTTCTCAACAAACAAGCAAAGCAAGTATATGGTGATAATATAAAAGGTTAGCACATTAGATAGCATACTCCATTAATAAACATGACAAATATGCCCATGGAATAATAATTCAATATATTTGCAAGATATCAATTGGACAAGAAATGAGTATTTCTATTAATATGTGATCAGCATAAGTGAAAATGTTACAGACTTCCATGTTGGCATGGTTAAGAACCGAGAAACTAAGTTCCTTCCAGCTAGGCCTCCACCACTTCAATCCTCCACCAAAGGCAAGCTCATAAGAGAGAAAAAATTAGTTTCTCAATCAATAAGGGAAGAGATTGGAGGTTGAGCATTGTTTTCAGAATCAAAGGACAAAGGAATGCAAACACAATATGAAGTAAATAATTTATCCAGAGTACACAAATCTTCTATCGTGACATGGAAACTCGACATTTAATTTTCATTTTCTGGCACAAATCCCGATGTACATGGGTTGTAGTGGAGCAGTCTATGTATACGCATGTTGTATAGTGTGCAAGGTGAGTATATGTGGAAAAATATTTGTTTTTATCTTTGTATCTTACAAATATGGATGATAAGTCTACATGGGGAAATGGAAAAAGGCCTTCTGGGCAAGATTGCATAGGGTGAGGCAAATCCTGCTACAACATTATGTTTTCGAGACACAGACTTTGCATTTGAGGTAATTTTTTGGAAGCATGTTGATATGTACACATGAAACTGAGAGGGGGGGGTGAATCAGTTTCACAAAACTTTGGACAATTTTCCACTTTTCATAAATTAATTGAAAAACATATATTTATTTCAATTTCTCAACCAATATATAAAAGAATAAATATTTTATTTATTTATTTAACTTGAATGAATACATAAGATCAATCTTCATGTTCATACAATTATCAGAGACCCATCTCTCTGTTATAAGACCCAACTTGTAGTTCTCAGATCCAATTGAGAAATGAGGAATCCAACCCTCATAACAAGTCCCATCTTGATGATCTCAAATCTAACTGAGATGTGAGGAATCCAATCCTCATACAAGACCCATATTGTAAACATTAATCAACCTGATAGAATGAACCTTCATTCAATCCATGATATATAAATATATATAATTCAACAAATTCAACTACATCTTTTTTTCACCTTACTTATTTGTTTATATAGTCTTCCAATTGGTGTGAACTTGAATGATTGTGTCTTTTGATAATGAATCATTGCACCCTTTCATTCATTTTAATAATAATAACTTCTATTATTATTATTAACGATTTGTTAAAGACTTCAAATCCCTTGCAAATTGTTTTAGCATTTTAACCCATCACTAATTATTGAAAACTGGGGCCTCCTTCAAACCCTTCTTTTCAAATGACCGTGGGCTCGTTACTATGGACTTAATCTCCATTTGTGCTTCCTTCATTATTATTCATATAATATCTTGACAGGGTTAATTCGTCATCATATATATGTTGATCAACCTTTAAGAGTTGATCACAGTCATGGATCAACTTTGTTATTTCTATCCCACACTTTTATTGCATCCTTAGTTATCAATAGATCTGAATCAAGTTGTTACTTCGCTATCTGGTGCATTTTCATGTACCTAGAATTGACAAGTGATTAACTTGTAACTCCCCTTTGTTTTTCATATGACCAACATGATGTGTCCAATAGCTAGATACATAAGGTGCAAGGTTTGTTATGTTTTAACCCGTAGGGACTTTATTTCACCAAGTGACCATATACCGTGACCAGGTGTTAACTGAGTTCGCCCTTTAGCTAATTGCCACTTTTCATATAACCTTGACTTCTGACCAAGGGTGGTGTCTAAGTGCTAAACCAAGATAGTTATTAATTCTTATCAAGATTGATGGTCATGTTTTGATTGCACGTTTGAGATGGACAATTTTCACTTAATTCGGAGCTTCGTCCTTCGGGACTTCCAGCCTCTACAATATTTCAACCTTCTAGAGTACATTTCCCCGAAGTAGATCGGATGGTAGATATTCATTCTTACATTAGATGGATGATCTTGGCTTATCCAGAGGTTTCAAACAAATTGACGACCATGACTTAATCTATAGTTGAGTGGATGATTCTCATTTACTTCAGGAATTTGGAGCTTTGGGACTCTGGCTTTTACAAATTTCCAACTCCTCTGGAGAAAATTTCACCGAAGTACATATTATCTATTTACTCGTATATTAGATGGTTGTGTCTTAATCTGTGGTTGAGTGGATGGTCTGTGCAACCTCAAAAAAACGTGTTGTTAATGGCCTTCTCATTGTGTTCTTTTAGGATATTGACCGTGAATATTCCCTCTTGATGGATGATCATATATTACTTTGGAGATTCGAAACTCCAAGACTTAGGGATACTAAAACTCTGAGGTAGTTCAATCCCTTTGGAGTGTTTACCTACCAAATAATTTATAACTCTATGGTGACCTCTTGCTGTTAGTTTTTTAGTACACCTTACACTATCCATCCACTACACTTTATCTAACAGTCGAGAATTCTCCCAGAGTAGATCAACGGTTAGCATTACTTTGTGATTTGTGCTTACTCTATCTTTACACTACACTTGATCTAACGTTCATGATTCATCTTGGTGGATCTTAGATCAACGACTAGCATTCGTTCACCACTTTGTGCTTCATCGCTTCGAGAAGTTGCTAGTGGTAGACGTTTGTTTCCCCCGAAATACATACTCCCAGAGTGACGTAGCTTGTTGATGTCACTGTTGACATGGAACTAGATGAGTGGATGCCACGTGTCACCTAGATTTATGACTTTCATATACCTAAAGTGACAACTATAGCTTGACACTTGTCACCATCTGATTGCATCATGTGTCCTTGCTGACGTGGATCTCCTGATGTGTCACATGTCCTCCTTCTGGATCTAACGATCGTACTTAAACTAGTGTGGATATCTATGATCATGAATGATCGCGGAGTCCCAACTAATAGGAACTTTAAAACTGTCATTGAGTTCCACAATGGAAGACACATGTTGGTGGATGGATCAATGTGAGTCGTCGATTTTTTTATGGGTGACGATCGACAATCATTGTGGATTGCGGAACCAAAATTTGTGCAGACGTTAACTCATCCTTTGAAACCAACAATGGCTCACCATCGTTGATATGCCTTCATTGAAATCTGATGGTCATAAATTAATCGAATGTTGATCCGAAAGTCTTGCTCTATAACTCCCATATTTGACTGTTGTCGTTGCCTTGGGAATATGATACTTTTGAGACATCGATATACTTCTACTGAATTGGTGAAGTGTCGAATAGATCTATCACCATAGATATTTCATGTCTTGATCGTATGGCCTTTGTTTATTCTGGAACTCCAGGGTTTGGGAGTTTTTTGCTCATATGAGTTGTTTATTTCCGTAGTAGGTCAAGGCTAGATTTGAACGTGCTTTGACATGTGTTACTCTAGATCATATTTCCTTTAAGGTTATCTAATGGCTATGACTTAATTTGTTGATCTGTTATCTCAGATCGAAGGTTGTGATGCCACTATAATTTAACGGGAAATATTTAAATCGAATATTGAATCTATGGCTTGTAGAATAACTCCTTGATCACTTGTATTTTTACTCGTGTTCGATAAACGGTCACGATATCGTCTGATTCCTTATCAAACGAATCATGTCTATCATCTCTTCTAAGATTTGGTTAACACTTTTCCTTCTGATCTGTTCATCACTATTTCTTATGATATTTTAACAAATTGTGCTTTGTTACTCCTTCTGTAAATTGATTCTCTCCATGCTACCTTTCCTAAGCTTTGGAATCATAGGATCACTTTTGATCCTATCATGATCAACAATGATCATGCATTCCTTCTGCCACAAGGTGGTCTTCCTTTTATCTGATTATTGTACATGTTTGACTCATGTTTCCATCAATGACAACACACAATCAATAATGACAACAATCTCCCCCTTTTTCATTGAGGGCAACATATTTGTAAAACAAAAATGAGTTCATTCCTTTGCTCCCCCTATCATTAATATTATTTTCTATCTGATATAAAATTTTTCTATTTAAATTTGTTTTACTACTTCTCTCCCCCTTTGACATCAATAACAAAGAGTGAGGCTCTGACTATTTTTCTCCCCTATGAATTTACTTACTGCTTATCTCAAACCATTAGGATATTTGTGTTCAAATAAGTAGTCTTCTTGATACTAACTTATAATGATACCAATTTGTATTCATCAAGTCTTTTAAATCTAATCTAATTACTTTCTTATTTCATAAAAAAAATACTCCCCTTGAGTTTTTACTGACTTTCCTTTGTCAAATAGAACAAGAGTGTGAATCTTACTGATCTTCTTACTATTCTTCTTTGATATTTCATAGAAATATCAATTGAGGATTGATACCAATTGATTTAATCCCAATTTTGTTATCAATTGATCTTTGTTGAATGATACTCGTTGAACTTCTTTGCTACTTTTTCTCTTCTCCCCTTTTTACAAAGTGACAAAAATAATCTTTTATTTTTCCCTCTGAGGTTATACTCCCCTTAAGGTGATGCTCTCCTTTGTCCATTTTCTCCTTCTTGTATTCTACAACTCCTCCTATCAATTATTTTTCTTTCTTTGGCTAAAGGATTATGACATCATCAGGATTGTGTTATATTCTTCTATAGAGACTTCCCTTTCTTGAGCTTGATCTATTTCATATTGAATTTCACATTCCTTATTAGGACTTTCACCTATTATTTTCTTGTTATTAATTTCTTAATTTTCATGTGCAAAATCATCGTTCTTGCATTCTCCTTCATATTTTCTTCTCCATATCTTTCTATGAGATATTCTTCTTTTTGGGCCTTTTCTTTCTAATTGTGTTTTTGGAGATTTGTCATCTCCTTTCTTCCAAATTTTATTAGGTTTTCTCCCTGAATTGAATGACCTGTTTAAGGATTGACTTTTTGAACTCCTGCACCTTTGGGACTTCTTCCTAAATCTATCACAGTTGTAACATCTCATTATATGAAATTTTTTTGTTGTGTTCCCAACAAAATTGCATCTCCAACATCTAATTGAGTTTTTGGATTTTCCTGTATATCCTTTCTCTAGTTTCTTGCAATCCATTGCTTTATGGCCAAAGTTATGACAAGAAAAAAAATAGCCATTGAAGTTGTTTCCATTCTTGAATTTATTTTGTCTTGAGAGATATGTCTTTTGATTTTCTTCTTTCTTTTTACTTATATAGCTTCCTTCCTTAACAAAGTTCATGGTTTGTAATTGGCTTTTTATTGCACCTTTTCATTTTGAGAATGATGATCCTTTCTCATGTTTGTCAATGGTGCTCCACTTGTCACTGTCTTCTTTCTTATTATATCCAAGACCAATTTTGTCATGAACTGATCTTTGTCTGTTCCAAATATTCTCTAGAATAGTTGAGCTATTTTGGAATTTGATAGTTTTATTTTTCTTTTCATTCATCTTTTTGAGATTGACTATTTCCAATTTCAACATGTGACATGTCTCTTTCTTTTTTGTTAACTGAATCTTCTGGGCTTCTTCCACTTCCTTAGCATGTTCAAGTTGAGTCTTTAGATTAATGACTATTTCTTTTGTCTGATCCAAGACTTATTTACATTTAACATTTTTTTCATATGTCTTTAATTCTTCCATCTCTTCTATTAGATTAACAACTTTGGTTTTAAATCTTCTTATCTCTTCTTCTTTGTTTTCTAACTGAATCTTTTTCTCATGATATTCATGGCTAGATTGATATAACTGTTGTAGTAGAAATATATCTTTTTGTTGAAGTTTCTTCAACTCTTCTAGAGTGCACTTAGTTGTGTACTCAATATTGTCAAGAGTCTCCACATGAACTTTAATATGTATACAATTTCCTGGTTCCATACAAATCTCTTCTATTACAACTGTAACATCAGTCTTAAGATTATGTAATTTTTCTTTAGTGATTACTGAGGTATGCCTTAATTCCTTGATGAGGTTGTCTTCTGCATTGCTGACTGAAGTTTGCAACAAAACCTGCATTTCATTTTGATTATAAATCTCTTTCTCTATATTTGGTTCTTCAATCTGATTGGAATTCTCCTTTTCTTTATCTTGTTCCTTATTTGGATAAGAATTATCTTCTTCTAATTTTTGTTCTTTATTCTCACATGAATCCTCTTTATATGAGTCTTGTTCCTTACTTTGATGGGATTTCTCTTCTTCTTGTGCTTCATTATGATAACTATTTTCTATGTGGAGACATAATTCTTTAGAATATTTGTAGTGTCTCATATTTTTGTTGACTTGGTATAAAAATCCATCTTGGATTGCTTTTAAGGCTAACAAATTGTTTCTTCTTGCATCCTTTGCTTTTTTTCTTTTTTTCTTTGAAGTAGTCAAGTGCCAGGAGTTATTTACTACCGAATCCCAAACTCCAAATCCTCTTGACTTCAGATATCTTTTCATATTTTCCCTCCATGAAGAATAATTGGTTCCATCAAATAAGGGAGATTCATTTGTGGAGATAGAAATTTGTCCACTCATTTCTTCATAATCTACCTTCCAGTTTTTAAATCGTGTTGAATGCACCTGCTTTGATACCAATTGTTGAAATGTACACTTGACTGTAATGATCCCAAGCTAAATTCTTTCTTGGAATCACTAACTAATACTGATTTATTGAGTTATTAAGTGCATACAAGATTCATCAACACATGAAGATCACAATATATTCAAGATGTAGAAGCACAAACAAAGATCTAACCTTTTTATTATGAGAAATGTAAGATCAATACAATAGATGGCCAATCTGGCATAAACCTCAGATGGTCATACAAGCAATAGATATGAGCTGCTACAAAATGCTCCCGACAATACAAAATAAGCCTCCAAAGGCTGGATATACAATGAATATTGAATCAAGAAGATCTGAGCCGTACTAATGCTCAACCTCCAAGCTGGAAGGTGCCACATCCTGCTAGAATGCTGAAGCCCTCAATAATTCAGCCCTGCTACCAAAAGTGTCCAATCATCTCGAGAAATATGCCAAATGATAGATCGGGCAACTGTAAGGACAACCCAGATGTCCAAACTCCCAAATCCACTCTCAAACCCTGTAGATCTGAATTCCTCCATTGAATGGTGCACTCCACTGGATGAATGAAACCCTAGCTGGTTCAGCCCTGATGAAGGAGGCCTCCAAATGATATAAAACTCTCTAAGAATATAGATCCGGCTATGCAAATCCCGTGGGAGATGTTTCGGACTCAGATCTCAAGCAGCTCTCCCTAGATCTGAGTTTTACTGAATCACAAGACATCCCCTATGGCTCCAAGACGTCCTAATCTGCAAACAAATGTAGAATGATGATAACCCTCCAGAAAATCCCTCGAACTGATGGTCTTTCCCCTGCAAACAAAACCCCACTGTCGGAATTGCCCCATGCCCTCAGGATAAGCTGGATCGAACCTCCCTCTAGATGATGGTGTGCCCTTGTTGGAAACATAAGAACAGTACGACCTGCTACCTTCTGAAGTGCTAGATGGAGATGGGATGAGACTAGAATGGTGTGGAGGAGTCTTTCATCCTCGAGACCAAGCTGCGGAACAAGGTGAGTGGATATTTCACCACTGAGTTGCTCACAAGGGTTTGTACAACAAAACCCCCAAACTGAATGCTCAAGAGCAATAGCAAATG
>ML776682.1:867076-912042 GCA_009831015.1 Picea engelmannii | reverse complement strand
TCCATCAATCCTTCTATAAAGAGCATCATGAGCCTGGTTGGGGACATATCTTGCACCATCACTGCCAACCTCTGGAACTCATCAATGTATGCCTCAGCCGTACCTGTTTTCTTGAGTTGGGTGAGCTCCCAGAAATGTAACTCAGGATCTCGTAGATCAAATCTATCAATGAGCATCTGAGTGAATTCTGTATAGGATACAATTTGATTGTGGCTGAGTGTGGTGAGCCCATGGTACCACTAGTCATGGGCCTTTCCATCCAAGTACATAGTGGAAAACTTGATGGCCTCCATCTCTCTTATGGGGTTAAGCTGTAGGTAAGTATATAGCTTCTGCACCCATGCTTGTGCTGTCATCTTAGCCGTACCGTCAAAGTATGGAATCTCTATCTTCCCTGCCCTTCTCTCAAACTCAAAGCTGCCCCTATGGTTCGTCCTAGGCTGGTTTCTGAACCTGAGTTGACAATACTGGTCTAGGGACATCTATCTTTGAACTTTCATATCCAAGCTGTAGTATTCCCTGGTACTCCTGGCTAATTGTTCCACAAAATCTTCAACCTGTTCATGCTACCCTTGCTCATCTGTGAATGTGGGCATGTATGGTCTGGGGTTAGCTCTACTACTTGAGTATCAACCTAGCAGTTCATCTGTGAACACTAGCATGTATGGCCTATGATTGGTCCTGCTACCCATCTTCCCATGGAACGTGCCACCTCCAAGACTTTCTTTAGATCCCGGTGATTTCTCCGGTTTATATTTGACTTCCTCATGGGTTCCACTGGACCATCCAGCCTCCTTATTCCCATACATATCAGGATGTTTTCCTCAATGGGTTACTTGCATCAGAAGGTCAATTATCCTAGTTTGGTTCTTGTTCATTTTTTGTAGATTCTCATCAACTTTCTTCAAGGTTTCAGAGATTTCGGCCTGTCCCCTTCTGTTGGTTTCCTGATACTCATCCAACTGCCGGAAAAATGTGCTTTCTATGCGGCTCATGTTTTGTTGGAACTTACCAAATTCGGCTACTAAGAGAGCCAAGCCCTGCGGCTCATGGTCGTCTCCTGGCCCTTCCATTTTTGCCTCTGTTTCACCGCCGTTTTTCTTCCTCTGACCCATAACAATTCCCCTGTACCTCTGCATGTACTGATCTCTCCACGGGTTTGGAGGATCGAGGCTCTGATACCACTGTAATGATCCCAAGCCAAATTCTTTCTTGGAATCACTAACTACTACTGATTTATTGAGTTATAAAGTGCATACAAGATTCATCAACACATGAAGATCACAATATATTCAATATGTAGAAGCACAAGCAAAGATATGACCTTTTTATTATGAGCAATGTAAGATCAATACAATAGATGGCCGATATGGAATAAACCTCAGATGGTCATACAAGCAATAGATATGAGCTACTACAAAATGCTCCCGACAATATAAAATAATCCTCCAAAGGCTGGATATACAATGAAGACTAAATCAAGCAGATATGAGCCATACTAATGCTCAACCTCCAAGATGGAAAATGTTATGTCCTACTAGAATGTTGAAGCCCTCAATAATTTGGCCCTGCTACCAAAAGTGTCCAATCATCCCGAGAAATATGCCAAATGATAGATCGAGCAACTGTAAGGACAACCCAGATGTCCAAATTCCCAAATCCACTCTCAAACCCTGTAGATCTGAATTCATCCACTGAATGGTGCACCCCACTGGATGACTGAAACCCTAGCTGGTTCATCCCTGATGAAGGAGGCCTCCAAATGATATGAAAATCTCCAAGAATATAGATTGGGCTATGAGAATTCTGTGGGAGAAGTTTCAGACTCAGATCTCAAGAAGATCTCCCTAGGTCTGAGTTTTACTGAATCATAGGACATCCCAATCTGTAGACAAATGTAGAATGATGATAACCCTCCAAAAAATCCCTCAAACTGATGGTCCTTCCCCTGCAAACAAAACCCCACTATCAGAATGGCCCCAGGCCCTCAGGATAAGCTGGATCAAACCTCCCTCTAGATGATGGTGCGCCCTTGCTGGAAACACAAGAATAGTACGGTCAGCTACCTTCTGAAGCACTAGATGGAGATGGGTTGATACTAGAATGGTGTGGAGGACTCTTTCATCCCTGAGAACAAGCTGCAGAACAAGGTGATTGGATATTTCACCACTGAGTTGCTCACAAGGGTTTGTACAACAAATCCCCCAAACTGAATGCTCAAGAGCAATAGAAAATGCTAATCCAAAACCAGAATGAGTAATAGGTGCGCCCCAACCTCTTACTTATACTCTTCCTTCTAATTCTCTATTGAGTTAGGTTAACTCCCAGGGTTAATCTTCTATTCTTCTGTTGAGTTATCTTTTACTCCTTTATCCTTTTCCTTTCTTAAGTCAACTTAAAAATATAACTTTTAACTTCTTGACTTTCCCCCCCTCAGTGTGAGACTATGACCTAGTGGGGGTGCCCAGGCCACTAAGTCTCCTCATCACCTCTCTAAGAGGTGGGGGACATTACATTGACACTGAGAGAGGGGGGTGAATCAGTGTCACAAAACATTGGACAATTTTCCACTTTTCATAAATTAATTGAACAACATATATTTATTTCTATTTCTCAACCAATATATATAAGAATAAATATTTTATTTATTTATTTAGCTTGAATGAATACATAAGATCAATATTCATATTCAAAGAATTATGATATACTCATCTCTCTGTTACAAGACCCAGCTTGTAGTTCTCGGACCCAACTGAGAAATGAGGAATCCAACCCTCATAACAAGTCCTATCTTGTTGATCTCAGATCCAACTAAGATGTGAGGAATCCAATCCTCATACAAGACCCATATTGTAAATAGGAACCAACCTGATAGAATGAACCTTCATTCAATCCATTATATATAAAAATATATACTTCAACAAATTCAACTACATCTTTTATTCACCATAATTATTTTTTAATATATTCCAATTGGTGTGAACTTGAATGATTGCATCTTTTGATATGAATCATTGCACCCTTTCATTCATTTTAATAATAATAACTTCTATTATTATTATTAATGGTTTGTTAAAGACTTCAAACCCCTTGCAAATTGTTTCAGCATTTTAACCCATCACTAATTATTGTAAACAGGTGCTTTCTTCAAACCATTCTTTTCAAATGACCGTGGGCTCGTTACTATGGACTTAATCTCCATTTGTGCTTCCTTCATTATTATTCATATAATATCGTGATAGTTTTAATTCATCATCATATATATGTTGATCAACCTTTAAAATTCGATCACAATAATGGATTGAGTTCATTATTTCGATCCCACACTTTCACTGCATCCTTAGTTGATCCGGGGTATTTTCATCGTTATGAATTATTAAAGAATTGTATTAAATGAGCATAAATTAAAGTGCACCATAAAGAAGGAAAATCAATAAGAAGGATACATAAGCATCAATATGAACAAAAAAACTTGATAACGGAGTTCGTCCCTATTGGATTACGTCTCCAGGTCCTGCTCTCAAATGGGTAGGCCTTTTTATTAACTCAACAAAAGAATTTGGAAAAATACATAAGTATACCTCATTCTGGAAATAAGTTATAGAATATTTTCTCAGATCGGAAAACAAACAACACCATTAAATTTGTGGCATCGAATTATCCAAAAATGACTATCTCCACACCTCAATCCAACACTCTCACTTCTAGGCCCATCAAAATCCTATCTCGATTTACGTTCATACAACTTGCATTAATGACTATACCTTGTTTGCATCGAAATATGTTCCCAACCATACCCTATCGTGCCTCTCTATTAGCTCTGGAAAAATTCAGTTTAAATGTTAAAACCACGGTGGATAAAACAAAATGGTCATTAGGACAACCCTTTGGCGAAGGTTTGAATTAGGCGTTGGTTGGCGGGAGGTTCGGGGTTTGAATCTTCCCAGACCACATTTTTGGGTTGATGTGATAACCATTGCAATTATTGGTGGGGGTCCACCAGACCAACCACAGGAACTGGTGTCGGTTGGTCGGTACCCACCGATGGTTCTGCTATACATATATATGTTGATCATTATTAAAATACGGTCGTCAGATCTGGCGCCAATCGATCTGGCGGCCGATCAATATTGATTTTGACATTTTGGATTCTATCCCTCATTGGGCATCTGTGGGATGCCATGTGGAAGCCATTCATTGGTCCACGTCATCCATATACATGGTCATCCTACCACATCACCTTCCTTCCATGTCAACCTGCCATGTATTGTACAGATTGCCATGTGGTTATACATTCTGCCACATGGAACTTTCTCATTGGTCCATGTGTCGACATGAAAATGTCGAAAATGAGTGACATGTGGCAGCCTCTGGTGCTTCCACGTCAATATGTTGACATCATGATGACATCATCATGACATGTGTCACCTTATGATTGTGCCATGTACCTTGTATGAATGCTGATGTCATATGTACTGTTGCTGACGTCAGTAGTATGGATGTTGACTCATCCCTGCTGACTAGGCTAGGTTGACCAAAACTTTGACCATGAATATCTTTCGATCCATAACTTCGTTTGATGAACCATTTACGCCGTTGGAAATCTTGCGACGCACTCTTTGCAATGATGTCAATTTTGATGATTTTTTAGGACTTTGAATTTTTTCCCTTTCTATATCTATTGAGGCCATTCTGAGCTTCTTGAGGTACTTCTAAGAATTATGAGTCATTCCTAGGCCTCCTTGAATCCTTTCAAATCACACCTTCCCACTGAGATCTTTTGGACCCTAAAATCCTTTATCAATCAATAGGTAAGTGAGGGAAGAGTTCCCTCACTTTGCCTTTCTCAATCCACTTTTCCTTTCTTGGACGTGTGCCCTTTAAGCCCACTCGAAGATAATCGACAACACCTCTGTGTGAAGTCCTCGTCCTCCTGTCCAGGATGATATCATCCTTCAACTCGTCCAAGTAATCAGGAGCAAACTCATCAACTGAAGGTATTGAAACTTCCTCACCCTGATCCATGATCATGGGAGGATTAAAAAGTTTCAAGCTTTCCACTTTGACAACTGAGTAAATCTACATATAAGGTGGAAGATATAAACAAAAAGAATTGGTATTTCTTTTCTCCAAAATGGTGAATAGTCCATATCATAGGCTTGAGTTTCTTGCCTTCACCCTTCAACTGTTCCTTACTAATGTGAAGCCATACTTGGTATCTGACCTAGAACTGATGATCAACCTTGTGCTTTTCATTTCGAGCCGTATATTGTGCTTGACGTTTCTTCAACTGCTCCATGACTTCTTGGTGCACTTGTTGGATCCTTTGAATGAACTTGTGGGATTTGTCTTCATTTCTTTCTTCATTTGAATTGACATCTTTCCCATACATCAAGTCCAAAGAGACCTTAGGTAAGTGTCCAAAACATGTCTTAAAGGGTGAACATTGAGTGGAGCAATGTAAGGCTAGATTGTAAGCATGTTGAATATAGGGTATCTATTCATCCCAGAACTTGGGATGCTTGTTGCAATAGCCTCGAAGAAAATGTACCACTATTCAGTTAACAACCTCTGTCTAACCATCATTTTGTGGATGGAAATTCGTACTCCTCTTCAAATTGGTGTCCTTCATTCTCAACAAACTTGTCCAAAACTCCCCAGGGAATTGAGTATCGTGATCCAAGATAATGGATGTGGGAAACCTGAAGTGGACCCAAACATACTGAAAGAACAAATTAGCAGTCTACTCAGCAATGACTTGATTTTTACATGGCATCAAGATACACATATTTCTAAACCTATCCACTACTACATACAAGTAGTCATGAATCCTTTTCGACATTGATAAAACCCCTACAAAGTCCATGGAAATACTTTCCCATGGATGAGAAAGAACAGGAAGTGGTGAGTACAACCCCAATTTTATATTAGTGGACTTACAAGTAGAGAAAATCACACACCCCTTTACATACTTGGCTACAATTGCTTTCATCTAAGGCCAGTAACAAAACCTTTGAATATGAGCCATGGTTTTTCCTACCCCAAAATGCCTAGACATAAGATAACTGTGAGCTTCTCGTATTACATGGATTCATTCACTTTTAGGAATACATAACTTTCTAGTATGGTATAATAATTTCCCCTGCAGAAAATAGTTCTCCACCTGTGCACCATGGGTTAGGTTCTCAAATGCATCTTTAAAATCTTCATCAACAACATATTGTTCAACATATCTATCATGAGATAAAGAAGCATTCTTCAAAACAATAGAAGAAGCAATAGGAGGTCTAGAAATCTTATCAGCTACTTTGCTACTTGTACCCTTTTATACTTGATTACCAAATGGAATTGTTGAAGAAAAACCATCCACCTGTAATGTCGATATTGTTGTATCTTGGTTTGTTCTTGGATATACTATAAGGTATGGTGATCTGTATGTATGATTGTTTCCATCCCTAACAAGTAATGCTTCCATTTTTTCACACTTTGAACTAATGCATACAACTCCTTATCATATGTAGCATTGTTAACAACAACTTAGTTAAAATTTTCAGAGTGGTAACATATAGGATTACAATACTACATCAATACTGCACCCATGGTGTAACTATTGGCAACAGTCTCAATCTCAAATGGTTGTTGAAGATTCAACAATGTTAATATCGGTGTTGTATTGATCTTTTCCTTCAAGGTATTCAAGGAATTTTGTTTCCTTCCTCCCCACTAAAAAGTGTTCTTCACATTGGTCAAGACATGCAAAGGAGCTGCAATAAATGAGAATTTTTCTATGTATCCCCTCCAATACTGAATTGCACCCAAGAAGCTTTGTAATTCTGTTAGACTTTTGGGCTCAAGAAAATTTACAATTACATCAATTTTGGAAGGATCAATTTTCAATTGTCCTCCTCCTACGATATGACCTAAGTACACCAGTGTAGTCTTCCCAAACTCATATTTGGATAATTTACATACAAATTTTCCCTTCGCAGAGTATCCAATACTTGCTTTACATGTCATACATTTTCATCCCAATTCCCACTAAATATAAGAATGTCATCTAAATACACAAATACAAACTCATATAAGAATTTCCTGAATACATAATTCATTACACCATGAAGGTCGTCTGGGCATTACAAATCCCAAACAACATAATTAACCACTCAAATAGACCTTGTTTGGTTTTAAATGAAGTTTCCCATGCATCATGTTCTGCAACCCTGATCTGATGGTAACTACTGCAAAAATTCAACTTAGTGAAATAAACAACATTCTTTAATTGATCAAGTAAATCATCTATGCGAGGAAGAGGGTATTGATTTTTCACCGTGATTTTGTTTACGGCTCGATAATTGACAGACATTCGCCATGTGCCATCCTTATTTGGCACCATCACAATCGGAGAACCACAAGGAGATGAGTTGGGCCTAATGACCCCTTGATCCAACAAGCAATGTACCTATTTCTTGATCTTTTTCATCTCTATAACCGACATCATGTACATGCCCACATTAGGAATGGGAGAATCCTCTTGAAGATGTATTTCATGTTGGGTTTCCCTCTTAGGAGGTAATCCATCTGGTTCTTGAAAGATCTCATCATAATTAGAAACAATATCAATTAATTCTTTCTTATGGGAAGGATCACATCCTTTGAAGGTGTCGGATGTTCCAACACCCTTTTCTCTTACAACCATGAGTACATATCTCTTATTAGTGTTTATGAGTCTTTTCATTTGTCCTGCACTAACAAGTGTTGTTTTTACCTTCATGTTGTGGGCTCTAACAATGCATTCCACTCCTCCTTTAGTAAGGTGATATTTGTTCTCATGATGAAAGAAGACTTCTTTTGTATCATAAATATGTGGACTCCCTAACACTATTCCACATATATCAAGTGAAACACCATCCAAATCAACTTCATCAACCAACTTTGAAGCAATAGAAAATCTAACTCTACACTGCTTGGTGACATTAAATTTTTCTTTGTCGCATACCCAACCAAGAGGATAAGGCTTTGGATGTGGTTTTGTTTCAAGGGCCATTTTTTTGACAAGTGTCTTAGATATTAAGTTAACCTGGGAACCTGAATCAAACAAATTATCAATATTATTATGCTTATATACAACACTTATGTGAAATAATTCATTCCTCTTTCTTTCATCATCATGAGATTCATTAGTGGAACTTGAACTAGCATGAAGGGAACCTTTACCTTGTACGCCAACTGTGGTGATATTTTCCTCATCTCATGAATCAGAACCAAGATCTTGTTGTACTATAGCAATGGTATTTGTCTTCCCCTTTCCACCAAAATGATTTGGTCTTTTCTCTAGATGCAGTTTCCAACAATGCTCATCACTATGACCATCCCTCTTGTAGTGAGTGCAATATATCTTTCCTTCTCCCTTCTTTGTAGTGGTGGTCTTTTTGTCCTTTCTTTTAAACTTTCCTTTAAACTGATTATGTGGGAACTTGGAAGGCTTCTTTGTGGGATCTTCTTGAGCATTCCTTCCTTTTCTTTCAAGGTGCTTGACTTGCACACAAACTTCTTCAAGACTAGTGGGGATAAATAAAAATAAATTATGACGAATATAACTGTGAAGTGTGCCAATATACTTCATTAAAGTTTCATATGAATCTAAAGGAATGTTTAGTGCAAGTTCTTTCTTCCTAAATTCCTCCGTGAAACTTTGTACCGTTTGACCTTTAATTTATCTTACAATTTTCCATTCCATCATTGCTTTATGTAAATAACCCAATGGATAAAATTGATTCCTTATTGCTTATTTAAATTCCGACCATGAGGAAATAAGATTACCACACTTACTTATGTCTTGAATCTTTCTATCCCACCATACGAGAGCAATTCCTTCCAACCAAAGAGAGGCTAATTTCACTTTCACTTCCTCTTCATCAATTTGTTGTACATGGAAATATACTTCAACCTGTCGGATCCAATTATCTATGTTTTCAGGATTAGCATCTCCATTAAACATAGGTAAATAAAATTTTACATCAAGCTTTAATAATGGTTTCTTAAAAGAGTCTTTATGGACAACATTGGAATGATGAGAATGATCAGAGGAAGACAAGATAGAACTTGATGGTGGAGATGGAGGCTCGGGAGGGTCTCCTCCAGCCCCTTGGTTCACTGAAGCATTTTCATCTACTTGTGATTCATTTTTCTTCCCTTTCTTTTTCATCCTATTCTTGTATTCTCCATACATTCGCTCGACCATTTCTGACATTCGATAGAATACCATATGGAGTTTTTTCTCATGTTCATCACATTTATCCTCTTCATACATTTTATTCCTTCGAGATGCACGAACAATATTTGGGTTGAAATTCTTAAGTAAACCTTCACCCTACTTATGCTTGGTCATAGTAAGCATTCACACTCAACAATTCAAGTCAAATATGACTGCTCTAATACCAACATGATCCAAGATATTTTCATCGTTATGACTTATTAAAGAATTGTATTAAATGAGCATAAATTAAAGTGCATCATAAAGAAGGAAGCTCAATAACAAGGAGACATAAGAATCAATCTGAACACAAAAACTTTATGACGGAGTTCTTACCTGGTGGACTGCTTCTCTAGGTCCTTCTCTCAAATGGGTAGGCATTTTTATTAACTCAGCAAAATAATTTGGAAAAATACATAAACATACCTCATTCTAGAAATAAGTTGCAGAAGCTTATCTCAAATCAGAAAATAGACAACACCATTGAATTCATGGTGTCCAATTACCCAAAAATGACTATGTCCGTGCCTCAATCTGACACTAGCACTTCCAAGCCCATCAAAATCCTGTCTCGATTTGTGTGCCTATAACTTGCATTAATGGTTGTACCTTTTCTGCATCAAAATTTGTTCTCAGTCGTACCCTGTCACACCTCCCTCTCAACTCTATCAATATTCGGTTTAAATGTTAAAACCCCGGTGGATAAAAAAAAAGGGTTCTTAAGCCAACCGGTTGAGGGAGGTTTGAATTAGGCATTGGTTTGCAGGAGGTCCAAGGTTCGAATCCTCTCAAACCCCATTTTTGGGTTGATGTGATAACCATTCCAATTGTTGGCGGGTTTCCATCATACCAGTCATTGGAACTGGTGTCGATCGGTCGGTACCCACCGTTGGTTCTTCTATACATATATATGTTGACCTGTAATACCTCAGGTTCTGAATTCCCAATTTTAAATAATGTATTGTTACAATGTTGAGAGGCCAAAGTGCCCAAACAATTATTAAAAGGCCAGTGTGCCTAAGAAATGTAATTTTTTTATCATTATTAATAATAAACACATCGCTCATTAGTAGACAGACAAGGACTAGAGTTATAGGGGGCTATGATTCCACAAGAGAGGGGGATTGAGGGGATAAATGTTATTTCCTATTATATTTACCCTTTTTGTCTAAGGGAGGGGATTAGTTACGTGAGCCTCTTGGGGGAGGCCAAGAGGTTCTTGATTCCCCACAAAATAATTAAACCCAGTCCTGGACTATTGGGGGGGTTGGCCGATAACTCATCGCTCCTTCATCCGTTTATGCGTTCATTCACTTGATCACTCCTTCATTTTCACTCTTTCCCTACCTATTACTCATGGATCGATCCTCACCCACATATTGGCTTAAGAAGGGAAACTAACTGCCAAATATTAGCCATGGTATTGTTGGATGTAGTGGTCGCTAGTGTAATCCAACAATGACTTGAGGCCTTCATGTCTGAGATATGTTGGCTTATATCTAACTATATTCACAGCTGTGAGTCCTGAGAGTTCCAACATTGAGATTCTGGACCAGTTGTGCTAGAGCCGAAAATAAGGAAAAGGATTTCCTAAGGGACAACGTGGCAGAGAAGGGTGGAGGCCCATTCGCTTGGGTGGTGCAGGTTGGGTCGAAGAGAGTTGGGTACTGTGATTGATGTGAGTGCTAGGAAATCTTGTGAGAGCTTGAGTGTTGACTGGTTTGGGGAAGCCAAGTATCACTCTGGAACTGTCCTTGTGGATTCATAGTCATGGCTTGGGGGTGACATTGTTGTTGATATTTGGAGTAGTAGTGTCTACGGTTGGGTGGAACGTCCTTGGTCTGCAGCCAGTTGGTGTCATATTTATAAAGATAAGTGTTATTTGTTATGGTAGTATTTATGTGTATATGAATGTATTCCATTGTGTATTTATTTATCATTTAATTGAATCTTTATAAGATGCATTCTTGTTCATTATATTTGTGCATGTCATTAAATCTTTTCTTTTATGCATCCTTATTAATTTAAAAAGGTATCGGTAAGAGAAAGAAGTCTCAGGGTGGGCTTGAAGGTGGCATAGCTCTGCCTGTGAGTGGCAGGGGTGTGTTACATATTGGTATTAGAGATTCTGGTTGAAACATCGAGTCAGTATGGGTCGGGTCTGTTGGTCAGAGTCTCATGGTTGAGATCGAATTCTGACCGTGAAGTTGAAAAGGTCAGGAGGAATGACATTGCATAATATACGTAGGAGTGAGAATGTCAAAGATCCTTTGCAAGGGTTCGAAGGATCATGACCATCCCCTTTGAATTCGAGAGAGATCACCACTATGGGATCAAGTGATATCCAAGATCATTGGATCGGAGGGCACGTGAACAAGGGTCATCTGACGAAAGTGAAGAAAAGGTTAAGTTAGAACTGTTAGATCTCATTGGAGAGAGATCGACAGCCAGGAGGCATTGCAGAGAACCAAGTTGCATAGGAGTTAATTCCCCAAGGCAGTCCTGTAATCCAAACCACAGTTTCACCGAGTGGTTACATGTCATTGTCAGAAGAATTACAGGGCCAAAGGTGGGTTGCTCCAAACCATCGATGCGTGCCCTCGCAAACTGAAAGGAATTAAGTGTTGTGACATGTTAGTTCTCAAACATCAAAACTCCGAAGAGCCGAAGTAGACCTAGATCATTGATCGAAGTGGACACATGGTAGGAGATCTTGCACTCCGATGGATAACCACTTTGGAAGAAATATGGATGTGAAAAGAAAGAACTCTTGAAGGCCCAAAGCCCGAAGTTCATTTGGACCATCCATCAACAAGGACACGTAGTGCTAGATATCTTACTTCAGAGACTTAGTACTCCATGAGGTTTTGCAAAGAGAAGCACTAGAGAAAGAATTACCGAAGTCCTAAAGTAATTGAGAACCATTGATCTCAAATTAACAAGAATCATTGATATTTGCAGCAGTATCTCCTAAAGTCTTGAAGTACGGGGTTAATATGGATCGTCCAATAAGGGAGACACGTGTCAGCAGATTGGCCAGTTTGGGAATTCAGAGTTAAGGAGAATTGGAAGTATGCTAGTGTGGAAACTCTCGAAGCTTGAAGTCTCGAAGCCTAAAGAGATGAAGTGGTAAGGCATGATGATGTCACATGGAGGCAATGTGGACCCTAAAGTTCCAAAGTAATGCGGCTTGCGGACGTCACCTGGGATGATGTGGACACACGGGATGTGTGCCATGTGTCAGTGAGTTTTGAACACATGGAGGATTAAAATGTTAGTTAGAATGTGACATGTGTCACCCACATAATTTGGCCACGTGTACGCTTCTATTATTTCACCACATGGTGATAGATCATGTAGTATGGAGACTGGGCACTCTAGAGGAAAAATATGTGACAATTGGCATTGGGTTGAGAACTCTCGAAGAGCCAAAGCGATTCATAGCCATTGATCTGTGAGAGACACGCATCGATGGATCGTTGACTTTGGGTGAAGGCACTCCAGGAGAAAGTGAAGGCGGAGATTTTGAAACTCCCAAAGCCCAAAGAGCTGAAGCAATTCATAGTCGTGGATCTACGGTAGGACATGCGTCGACAGATCGTGAACTTCGGGTAAAAGCGTTCTAGGAGGAAGCAAGCGGGGGAAGTTGATACTTCCGAAGGGCAGAGTTCCTAAGTGGATCTCGACCGTTGATCGTGAAAGAGGACAAGGACCATTGATCTATTCCTGGTTGAAGATTCCAAACTTGCAAAGCGCCAAGAAGGATTTGGCCATGGTTTCGAGCCATTGTCACCTGGGGAAGTGGTTTGAAGGGAGTGCCTGTGCAGAATTAAATTATGTATCGGCTAAGGGATAACATGGAAGTGTTATACAGTGTAGATAAATACATATGTGTTCTTCATGAATTGATAAGAAAAAGGACTTGTAACATGGTTTGACAAATTTTGTTTATCATATGCTTATTTCTAACAAAAATGGTCACTTGCACATTTTTGAGAATTAAGGGGTTTAAACACATCACCTCAGAATGTGTATGAAAGAAATGTAAAAAGGCGAGGGAGACTCCAACCATGATAAGGAAGTCGAAGGCCAGAATACCATAGTTGGTAATGCAGAGACAGAGTCCAATGGATGAAAAGAAATAGGAGAGAAGGAAACATTAATAGAAACTGTAAGAAGCGTGAAAATAGAAGTGTAGAGATACAAGGCAGACATTGAGAGACTGATGAGAGAGAAAATTTAGATAAATGCTCGAGTGCTGTAGAGCTTAAATCAGTTGAAAAGGCAAATGAAGAAGAGATCAAACTCAAAAAATGAGGAAGAAGGTAGGTTTCATGAAAGAATAAAGGATCATGGAAGAGCTGGTTATTTGAGAAGTTCTAGCAGAACTCATAGGCACCACTCACCTCCTTACTCAAAAATAAAGTTTTATGCATTGAAAGATCCCATAAGCATTACAGAGGTGTCTCTTGTTAGGCACTAGAGAAGGAGACAGGAAGTGGATAGTTTGCGAGGAGAGATGAGGAAGCTTAAACCACCCTCTTTTGATGGTGAAAGATAAAGGGAAGATGGCGATGAAGCATGGTTTCTTTGACTCAGGAGATATTTTCAATTGAGTAACTATTCATCAAACCTAGAAGCCATGATTTCCACCTACCATTTACATGGGAAATTTGCAATGTCGTGAGATCAACTGAAGCAAGTTGGACATATCAATGAGAATAGGATCACTTGGAAGAAGTTCAAGAAGTACTTCCAGAAGGAGTACCTCTCAGATCATTTCTATGACAAGAAAATGTAGGAGTTCTTTGAACTCAGTCTAGGAAGCATGACTATGGTAGAATATGAGAAGAAATTCTTGGGATTGTTAAAATATGTTGGGTTTATAAACGATGAAAAGGTAAATATACAAAGGTTTTTGAGTGGATTTCCAACCTTTTATAAATCAAATATAGGTATGATGAGCCCAAGACCTTGACTAAGGCCATCAAGAAGGCTAAATACCTATATGAGCAAGGACAGGGAAGAGAATCCATGTAGAAACATTGGAAGGATAAGAAGAAGGAGAAGTTTGATCAGAGGAGGAAATGATTCAAACCTCCCTTCAATAGGAATGAGCCTAATAGAAATCATCAAGAGAAGTATGCTAAGGGTGAATCCAAGAAATAAGACTCCTTGGGAAAAAGGGGAAGACCACCAATCAAATGTTGGGGATGCAATGAAGATCACCTGTACAAGGATTTCCCACATAGAAAGGACAGAGTGAAGACTATGCACAACGTCCAAGAGGATACAACAGTAAAAGATATGGGAAGAATCTATGCAGCCTTAGATGATTGACAAGAAGAGTACCAGTCCAATATGATCGAGGTGGAAGGTAAGATCATAAATCAACATGTTTCTATTTTAATTGATTAAGGAGAAATTCATTGTTACATTGATCCTAAAATAGTGGATAGATTACATTTGGAGAAAAGTAATCTTGGAAAATTGAGTTTGGTTCAGCTATCCATTAGAACCAAAAGGAGAATCCATGATATGTCCAGAGGATGTTCCATAAGTCTTAATGGTGTGAATACAAATGTTGATCTAAATATCATACCATTGGGGTCTTATGATATTCTAATTGGAATGGATTGGCTGGACAAGGATCATGTTGTCCTAGATTGTCATAGCAAGACATTTACATGTCTTTATGGGGATGGAAAACAAAGAACTGTGAAAGGAGTTCCAAGACCCATCTCTATAAAGGAGATTTCATCCTTACAACTAAAGAGATGTTTTAGAAAAGGATGTCAATTGTATGCAGCTCATGTGGAAGTGCTGTAAAATACAAAGGGGCCAAGCCTTGAAAATTTCTCAGTACTATAGGAGTTTGAAGATGTATTCCAAGAAATAACAGGGTTTCCACCAAGAAGGGAGATATATTTCTCAATTGATTTAGTGCTTGGAGCTGCCCCGGTGTCAAAAACAACTTACAGAATGAGCACACCATAGTTAAAAGAATTACAAATGCAGTTGGAGGAATTGTCGAAGAAAGGGTACATACATCCAAGTGTTTCACCTTGGGGAGCACTGGTACTTTTTTTCAAAAAGAAGGATGGAACCTTGAGGCTGTGTATTGACTTTTGACAACTGAATAAGTATACTATAAATAAAAAGTATCCTCTACCCATAATTGATGACCTCTTTGATCAGCTAAGAGGAGCAAAGATATTTTCAAAGATTTACCTGAGGTGAAGATACCATTAGGTAAGAATCAAGGAAGAAGACATTCATAAGATAACCTTTAGGACTAGGGGTGGGCATTATGAATTTGTAGTGGTGCCATTTGGACTGGCCAATGCACCAAATGTCATTATGTGCTTAATGAATGGCATATTTAGAAATTATTTGGATAATTTTTTCATAGTGTTATTGGATGACATACTTATCTATTATAAGTCTGAAGAGGAGCATCAACATCACTTAAGACTGGTATTGCAAGTGCTGAGAGAACATCAGTTGTATGCAAAGTTGAGTAAGTGTTCTTTTTATCAAAATCATATCCATTACTTGGGACACATTAACTTAGAGTAGGGCATAGCAGTAGATCCAGAGAAGATTGAAGCCATTAGAGGATAGACAATGCCCATAAATGTGTCAGAAGTTAGATATTTTATGGGATAAGTTGGTTACTAAAGAAGGTTCATAGTAGGGTTCTCTAAGATTACTCATCCCATTGATTCTTTGCAAAAGAAGGGAACTAAATTTGAATGGACACCTAAGTGTGAAGAGAACTTTAATCTATTCAAGGAATTATGTTGGCACAGGGGCAGACCTAGGGTTCAGCTCCAAGAGTGCACCAACAAGCCCCAACTACTGGCCCTTTCGGCAACACCTGCGTGGAAGATGCAATCTCACCTAAAGTAGCTATGGGGGGGTTGAAGGACATATATGTCTACAACCAAAGGGAATACCAAGTGGATATAATACAAGGGCAATACAACATTTATATATCACTTACCATTTCAGATCTACTCTGCACAACTATCTATTAGATATAACACAATAATGAAAATAGGAGTATATCAATTGACAAAGAACAGAGCATCAATCACACGCACAACACAAGATATACGTGGTTCATCTGCTCTCTAGGGCTACACCCAGATAACTATGATTTATAATATATTAATATGAAGCATACAATTCTTGGCTGTGCTCTCAGCTAGCACATCTTCTTTCTTCTCCTCTCTGTCTCTCCCCTTCCTGCACACCCAGCTGCATGAATGATCTCCTCACCCAGCTGAAGATATTACAATGACAAAAGGCTCTTACTCTTATCACTTCTCTTTCCCAAAATAATAATCACTTACACCAATAACAAAACTAGAACAAAAATACCAACAACAATAACAACAAAAACCCATATAGGTCCTTTAGACCTCTATTTATACATTACAATATCTCACCAACAACCTTAGGCCGAGACCTAAGTGTCAAAACCCTAGATACAAAAACCCTAGGTGTCTAAAATCCTAGTTCAACTTGACATGTGTTTTTAGAGCTTCACCATCCTATTTTACCTTCCTTCTTGCACGGTTCTCCAAAGAATTCAATGGTAGATTTTTCCTCTTGCTGAGTTTTCCATGATCCATATTCCTTACTTATCTATCATCCTCGGTCTCCTCATACAACGTATTTCTTTCTCTTACTTCTCTCCATATTTTCTTCTCTTTTTCTTACTTCGACCCAGTAACAGTCACTGTGTTTTCTACACAGTTCACATTTTGCCTTTTCTTCTTTGATATTCACTTGCTTCCATAACCAAGGGCCAAAATCCCCCCAACACTTACCTATGACTCATCTAGAAGAAATTTAGATCTCAACTTCCTATTTTACTTCGAATTCAGGCTGCGCAGGGCAACCTTTGCTTCCAGCTCTAGTCCTCCCTTCCTTTCTTGTGTAGACTGTCTTTTCTATGTTTGGTACCCAGTTTCAAATGCACCTAGTACCTAGACCCATTTCCTCATGCTTTTACTGAGAACTGTGAGGTAGCTGGTTGTCATAATATAATTTCAACCGGCTCCTGTTCACCAAACCTTCCTTCCATTCTTTATTCAAAGTCTTCAACTGTGAAACTCCTCCTTTTGTAACATAGGCAACCTCATATGTCCCAAGCCAATGCATTATAAACTTCCCAGGATGCTTTATGAACTTACTGTCATATACCAGTACCAGATCACCTTGCTTAAATACCTTCTTCTTGATGTGTCTATCATGGTAGGACTTCTCTCTTTCCTTCTAAACATGCTGGTGAAATCCTGCAATGAATCAATCTTCTTCTAGTTCAACCAACTGCGCAAGCCTCTCTCGAACAACACCGGTGTCATCCATATCTTTAAAGACAAAAACTCTTGAGTTGGGTACCAAATATTCCATTGGGACAATGGCTTCGATACCATACACCAATTTGAGGGGAGTCTACATGGTCAGTTTCTTGCAAGTGGTTCTATAGGCCCATAATATTGTTGTTACTCTTAGATCCCAGTCATCCCTGTTCACATTGCAAATATTCATTAGCACTGTCTCCAAGATCTTGTTGAATGCTTCAACTGTCCCATTTTCTTATGGATGGTAAGGTGTTCTCTTCTGATGATGGATTGCAAATTCCTCAGTCAATGCTTCAATTGTTTTATTTATGAAATGTGTGCCTTGATCACTCATAAGGATCTTTGGGCATCCAAACTTGGTTATTATGTCATCAAATATGAAGCACGGAGCTATAGTGGCACTACAGTCCTTAACTGCTCTTTCTTCGACCCATCTGGTCAAATAATCCATCGTAGAGTTTATGTACCTTGCTCCTGTGCACTTCCTTGGTGGGTTAATAGGTCTCACAAAGTCAATGACCCATTTCTTAAATGCTTGTAGGGTCAATTGTTGTTCTAATGACATTTCATCTCTTCTGGACAGTTTCCCAACTCTTTGGCATACATCGCAGGCCCTGTAATAGTCCTTAGCATTTGTGTAAGGTAGGCCACCAAAGGCCAGGTCGAAGAACATTCTATGTAGCTACTTTCCCTATGTAGTGTCCTCCTATGATGCCTTCATGAGATTGGACGAGGATCAACGGTCGCTCTGCTTCCATAACAGACCTCCTCGGTATCTCATCAGGTCCCATCTTGTATAGTTGTCCAGCTATAAGTGAAAAGTCTACAATGCGCACTACTAGTTGTTTCTTCTGGGTGATTGTATATTGACTAGGTGTCATTCCTGTTGACAGGAACTGGACTATTTATGCAAAGTGGTCATCAATATTTCTAATGGCTAGAAACTATGAATCCAATAGTGTATCCTCCATACTATTAGGCTCTTCTCCATGTTCCAACCTCAACAAGTGGTGAGGAACTTTGTTCATTTTTCATGGCTTAACCATGATCTCAAAATCATATTCCTGAAATAATAGAAGCCATCGACATATTCTCCCCCCCAACACTGGCTTGTTGATTAGGTATTTCAGCATGGAGTGATCAGTAAACATTTTAAAGTGTCCTCCCATCAAGTAGTGGCAGAACTTCTGTAGCGTATACACAATGGCTAACCCTTCTCTTTCAGTAGTGGTGTAATTAATCACTGTTGTTGATAGCTTCCTGCTAGCAAAGGCCAATGGGTGGTCGATGTCTCCTATTCCTAGTTATGATAACATAGCTCCTAATGCAATAGAGGATGCATCGACATGCACATGAAATTCCTTTCTCCAATCTGGGAAAACTAGAATAGGCACAGTAACCATTTTCTGTTTCAGTGTGTCAAAGCTCTGCTGATATTCTTCTATCCAATGAAATTGACAGTGTTTCTTCAAAAGCTTCTCCATGGGTGTTGTAATCTGGGCATAGCCTTTAATGAACTTCCTGTAATATCCAGTGTGTCCCAGCATAGTGCACAACTATTTGACTGAAGTAGGAGGGGGTAGATCAACTATGATGGCAGTTTTAGATGGATCTACCAACAATCCTTGCTTGCATACAATATGACCTAACAACACTCCAAATGGTGAAAAGAAAATGAAATTATTTATGTTTAAGGCAATCTGACACTGCCTGCACTTTTCCAACATTAGCCTTAAACATTCGATATGATTTTTCAATAAACTAAAAACAGTCCAATCATCAAAGTATGCTTCTAGAAACTTATGTAGAAACTCCTTGAATGCTTTGACCACCACCCTAGAAAAGATGGCAGGGTAATTCTTCAATCCAAATAATATTACTGTATATTGGTAGGATCCCCATTCTATGGCAAAGGTGGTCTTATGGTGATTATCCTTGGCAATCTGGATTTGATGGTATCCTACAAATCCATCTATAAAAGAATATACCTCCTAGCCTCCTACATTATCTAACACATAAAAGAATATACGTCGTCAGTGAATGGCATAGGGAAGGGATCATGCAAACAGGCATCGTCAGCATCCTGAGATCTACACAAATCATGATCTCTCCTATCTTCTTGTCTTGTACCACCATAGGGCTAATCCATTCCGATTCTTAGACAAGTTCTATAATCCCTGCTTCCAGCATTCTATCGATCTCAATCTTCACTTTCTCCTTATATTTAGGGTTCAATCTGTAGGGTCTCTGTTTGACTGGTCTTGCATTTGGTTTCAAAGGGATTCTCATCTCTCCCATAGGCCCTCTAATTCCCTTCATATCATTGAACTTGATTGGAAACAATTCCTGATACTCATGTAGAAATTCAGTGATCTTGTCAATAGTGGCAACATCCCAATAATATCCAACATTTGTAAGCTTCATTGCTTGCTCTGTTCCAATATGGAATTTATTGATCTTGTTCGGCTATCCAATAAATGGTATCTCAACTCCTGGTCCTTCCACATCTCTCTGACCTTCTTTTTCTGTGATGTTCACCTTCCTAGGATCATTGTCTTCATCAATGTTGATGTTGTAACAGCCTTGCAGTTTATGGAGAGGTGTAGTCCATTCGTCCTCTTCTTGTTCCAAAGGGAGGCTAGGTGCCTCCTCGAACACTTTATGTCTTATGACCTGTAATGCTTGATCTACTGTAGGATATTGGTTTTCGAATAAAAAGGTAGTGACAAAGTTCTGATTCATACCTTCCCAATCTGCATTGATGAGGCGTAGCTCTTCTTGAAGGTACCAGTTGATAGAGGTTGTTTCCAATATGTTAATGAATTTGTGCACCCACTGCTCTTGAGGAATGTTTCTCCAAGATTCTATTGACGAGAAAATTTGATATGTCGTCAACTAGAAGAATAAATCTGGTCCGGGGTTGTCTAAATAACCCAAGTCGTTTGGTGTAACCTATTCTGATGGGTTTAATGGCTTCGTTAGCCAACTAGGGTCCTAAAGATACAAAAATAAAATAAAGTAACTAAAAAAAATATTCTAACAATCAACACAATAATTATAAATATTTATCTAAGAATGTGAATATACAAATGATTATGAACAATTTATATACAGTTTACAAGATTTGCATGAAATCTTGTGAAAATGATTGTTTAATAAAGTTTTTGAATCAAATATGAACAATACTTCTTTTTGGATTTTTAAAAAAAATATATTAAATGAATAAATAATAAATGAATACGATTGAAACAGTGACACAAAAACAGTCAAAGCTAATTAATGTAATCATTGTTACATTCATAAACAACTTAACTAAATAACACACATAATAACCTGTCACTAATCAATGAAACTGGTATTATCTTTTTGTGGTCTATGAGCTCCTGCCTATACTGTTGTTAAGGGAAACCTATAACAGAACAATATTAGCACTTCCAGAATACATTCAAACAAGTATTTGATATTGAAGTAAATTAATAAAAACAGGAAGACAACTAATTAAAAATCGTGTAATATTAAGATAATCAATATTTAAGAACGAAAGAAAACTCAATTTTGAGTATTGATATTATCCATCATTTAACATTAGAAATAAATTCCACAATAATCAAATGATCGATTCACACATAAAAAATGGAATAAGAAATTATGGAGAGTATATAACATTTAACATTATGAAAACACCATATGATGACAAACTAAAGCTAAAATCAACCATAATAATATTCTCATAATATAATAGTAATGAAAGAACGAAATGGAATAAATATTACACAGGTCTAAAGCCAAGCATGAATTGCTTTCCCATATTCTTTCTCAAAATCACATGCCCATACTATAGTTCTGGAATAATTTTTGGGATAATAGACTCTTAAAGATGGAAAAAATTAATTAATACATAAATGAAAACAATTAATTATGTATTGATAAAAAAGACTAAAGCTAATTTAAATCAATGCATAATCAATTATTAAAATAATATGAAAATATTATAATGAAAATAAACCATTTTACTCATAGGACAAAAGCCATTAAACAACCTGGAATTCCATATTCTTCTTTGAAAATACTCGTTCATTCTCCCAAAGATTCCAGCCATCCATTACTCCATTTGAAAAGAATAAAAGTTTACAAAATAAATAATATACAAAAGAGAAAGGATAAAAATCCTCCTCTCCAATTCTTTGATCCCCATGGCTCTAAACTTTCTCATATATTTATAGAATGAATGAATAGTCTGGGCGTCACTATTAATTTTCGCCACCTGAAATTTGCCTCGTAAAAAGACATCAATATCTCTCAAATCGTGCATTGTTTTGGGAAAATATCCAAGAGGAAGGTAAATGGATCCATTTGGGTTCTGGGTTTTCAACCGTTTCTTCAAATTCCTCACGGTTTGGCTGCAATCATTTCTGCAAAATCGTTTGTCTGATCTTGACGCCTTTCCAAATTTTATCTGTTGTTGCTCATAAAATTATTTGTAGCAATCCAAAATTATTTTTGGATCAATCATATTGAACATATTTAGATAATAAAATCAATCCATGATCAGATCCATATCAAATATTTGATAATAGAAACTTGTGAAACAAAAAGAAACCTAAATTAATAACCTAAAAATTGTGAATAAAACAAAATCTAGAAAAATAAAAAATGAATTTAAACTAACTATAACTTATAAACAAAGATTGTTTATAATTTTCTTTCAAATATGATCTTAAAATTCTAGAAGCAAACAAATGATAGATAATTCTTTTATTATTAATATTTTGAAATGAGATGCAAAATGATTTTTTTTTTTTTAAATTAATATCAGCAAATAATTTCATGAAAATGAGAAACCAACCAAGATATTATTTGATGAAGTATTGAACACATTATTCAAAATAGTCAAACTTGTTAATGAGCAAAATAATGAACACATAATCATAATTTAAACGAAAGTAAACATTTGATAAAAAATTAACATTTTTGTTTAAATTGAGATTTTTATGTTCATTTCTAACTTTTGACATATACTCTTGTAATGAATGTTTCATACTATATTGAATGTCTTAAGTTTGTCTCAAAGCAAGCCAATGTATAGAACTATTTGAAAATGTTGATTCTGTAGCTCATCATAATTATCAAGATTCTAATGGGGGCCCTTTAAATTTTGTAAAAATTTAGGGGGAGTTGTTGGGGCCCAACAAATGGCGACTTTCTGGGTGAAGCAGTTATCTCTGATCTGGTAAGATTTCATCTCAAGAAGAAAATATTAAGACTGATAAAATGATTTAAGCTCCCTGAAGTAAATTCACTCTGAGACCATATGGTATTAGGATAAGCTCAATGTTATAACCAGACAATAGAATTTTATTTTCAGGAGATTATAACCTGAAATAATGTCTTAATCAAAGAGTCATGATGCTTATAAAAGAACTTCAATACTGTTGACAGAGCCACTACTGCCAACAGGCGTCCATACCCTCGACAGGGATGTCATTTAACCCACTCAAATGCTTTAATCCCATCCAATAGGTGTATCCACATGATGTATACTTCCATAAAAGCTAATTTAAAAACATATACCTGCTACCTCTCGACCTGACATTGCTCCGTTGCCAGCAGGTTTGTTCAGTACCCCGACGAAGTTGTCTTGGTATCATCTGTGCATTTACCCATTGCTAGCGAGCCTGTTCAGTACCCTGACAGGTTTACACACACTTCCCACACATAAGTTCTTTCAACCCTCTTATGCCACTTTTAAATAGTAATACAATTATAGATTTCTTGATGACAAAGAGAGGGGGGTGATACTGGAGGTTAATTGCAATACAGGTGAATAGTTGATCATGTTATTTATTTTCTTTCCAAAACTGGAAGTTTTATCATGGTTTAGAGATTTTTGATTTCATTTAAGAAATCATCTAGAGAATGGGAAAGCACTTAAAAGTGATTCCTTAAGAATACAGATGGCATAAAAAGTTTAAACATCATCGTAATTCTCAAAGATTTAAACCATATCTTTGGTGTAATACTCTAGAAAAGATAATTTGAGGGCAAAATGAAAGTGACAATTGACTTAAAAATCAATTATCTGAGCTATATCTTAATATCAAGACCTCTTTGAACTTATTTCAAGTTGCTTTAAAAACAAAAGTCTTAAAATAAATGCCTCCTTCGACAATAGCTCTTTGATCATAAATATTTTGATTCAAAAAGACAAATAAGAAGGAAACTCATTCAAAGAAACCAAAGAAAACAAAAAACACACAACAAACCAAATCAAATTTTATTAATGGGATTCAAAATCAGAAGTATACAAAATCAAAATAGCAAAAGAAAATTCTTCAAGAAACGATTTTGGCCAAAGATAAACTTGAGATTTTGGATCCACTAGCATCTCACTGTAAAATAAAGGAAGAAATAAATCATATAAAATATCATGTACGAGCAAGTTATTTTCTTAATATATTGATGCATGCGATGCTACTTTAACCAAGCATTATTATTCAAATAAAAGAGACTAAAAGAAAATAGAAAAATCCTTATTAAGATGAGTGTAGTCCTAATCGTGGCACCAAGGGTCAGGGTTGAATTGATAGTTCAAATTTACTTATCTCTTTACTTTCCATTTAAAATTTTCATGATGATACTACGTTTTTGAAAAGAAATATTCAATGAAAAGCAGATAGAAAAAGATTTAAAGTGGACTTCCCTGACAACATTCATATTATGGTTCTCTTGGTGTACCCACTTGTGTTCATAACTGCATTATTACAAAAAGAAACATTGATAAATAAAACTAAAGGAAACCTACTCATAAACCTACTCTAAAATAATAAATAGATCAAAACGCTAAGTAAAATCATATTTCCAATGCAACCACGAAAGCATCTTCAATCCTGCAAGGCATATAAAGTCAAAAATCAGAATAAAAGAATGTAGTATTTGTAGATACAAAAAAAATATGTCATGCTTACCTCCTATATATTCTTTTACAAATAAAACAAGCACGACCTTATGATTCTTTTGAAACTTCTTGATGTATGAATCCTCCAACCATTCTGCAATCTGGTTGTGATATGAGTCATAATAACATGGAAGAGTGTAAGTAAGTTTGGAAAACTTGTCAATATTATGGGGACTTGACATAACCATCTGCCAAAGCCAAAATGCCCCATCCTCCTGACAATTCTCCAAGTGTTCATCAATTTCTTCACATGGAGGATCTAAAAAAATCATGTGATGCTTACTTCCTAGATATTTAGGTAGAAACAAAGCAAACACAACTTTATCTTTATTATGAAGGTTTTTTAGATACGAATCTTCAAGCCATTCTAAGATCATGTGATGAAAATTAGGATGCAAACTATGACTTTGATGAAATGGATATATCAATGGGGAACACATCATAAGAGGATTCATAACATCAGTTAGATTATTGGTTTGAATGCTTCCTTTGATGAGATTGATCATTTCAAAATGTGAATCATAAACATTAAAATTTGAACTAATCAAAGAACGAATATGCAATGTAGAATATTTGATCTCCATAAGGATGAGAACATTGTCTTTTTCAAAAATAAATCGTGTAAAATCATCTTGCAACATGTCCTTTTTCCATTCGAGTGATGAAAGTGAAAGAGCATCAAATCTGACTTGATAAGTGTTATGTTTGGAATTAGTTTCACTAAATTTTGGCATATTGAAAAGATTGGATTGTGGTGGCAAAGAGTAAGATACCATGGGTAAAGTATCAAATCCACCAGAATCTAAGAAGAGATCGATATATAAAGAGTAAAAGGAATCAAAAATAAGCACATGAAAAGAATATCTTGAGCTATGATATTTAACAATGGTATTCTCAATACATTCCTCTTCATTTTCCTTAAAACTTTCACTCTATTTTGGTGATAAATTCTTCAACATAATATGATCATATAAATTTGCCTCCTGTATGATAGATAATTCAAAACTTTTATGGAAAACATCTGATCTTTCATGTTGATAAGGTACGATTTGTAGACGAGGGTTTAAGGTTACTTCTTCCAATTGCATATCTACATCTCTAATCAGTTTCATTGGAATGTTAGAATGCTTAAGATCATTTTCATCACCTAAGTCTTCTTCAATAACCAAATTTAAATACTGATTAGAGCAAGAGTTAGGAGAGCGAGGAAATTCACCTTGACCCAACATCGAATCTTCTTTCATGATGGTCGAGGACTGAAAATACAATGATTCAGAGGAAAAACCAATTTGATTGTCAGTAAGAACATTTTCAGTAGATTCTACCTCCCTTGCTTGTTCAACATTTTCAGATGGATCCCTCTCATCCCGTGAACACAATTCTTCTTGCAATTGAGTGATAGTATTTGTAACTACTTCATTATTTGCGATTGAATATGACTGGATGCAAGCATCATAGAGGAGATTTAATACAAATGACATGTCATCAAGATTAAATTTACAAAGAACATGATGGATTCTTGTCGAAAAGACTTTTGAAGATGAATCACCATTGATTAGTAAAGTCTAAAATTATTCACATAATTGATTGTAATCATAGATTTCAAAAGCATCTAAAAATTCATCTACAATCTGAAACCAATAAAAAATGTGATATGCTGGAAAATACTCAAACCAATGTTTAATATGACCCCTAAAAGTAAAAGCAAACAATCTACACAAAACCTTTAAATCAGAAATATCATTCTTGATGCATTTACACCAAAACTTGTTAATATGGTCTTTTGCAGATACATGCCCCCCACCATCAAAGGTGAGTTTGGACAAGAGAGAGGTTGTCTTGTTGGGAATATCAGGTAATGAGAAGTGGAAAGCATGCTCCAACACAGTGATTTGGGGAGCCATGGGAAATTAATTAAATTAAAAAAAAAAAGACTCCTATAAGGCCAGCTTGCCAGTCTGGCCCTCCTTCTAGTGTCATTTATTGATGGGAAAATTTGATATGCCGTCAACTGGAAGAATAGATCCAGTCTAGGGTTGTCTAAATAACCCAAGCCATTTGGTGTAACCTATTATGATGAGTTTAATGGCTCTGTTAGCCAACTTGGGTCCTAAAGATAGAAAAATAAAATAAACTAACTAAAGAAAAGATTCTAACAATTGACACAATAATTACAAATATTTATCTAAGAATGTGAATATACAAATGATTATGAACAATTTATATACAATTTACAAGATTTGCATGAAATCTTGCGAAAATGATTGTTTAATAAAGTTTCTGAATCAAATATGAACAACACTTCTTTTTGGATTTTTAAAAAAATATATATTAAACGAATAAATAATAAATGAATACGATTGAAACAGTGACACAAAAACAATCAAAGCTAATTAATGTAATCATTGTTTCATTCATAAACAACTTAACTAAATAGCACACATAATAACTTGCTGCTGATCAATGAAACTGGTATTATCTTTTTGTGGTGTATGAGCTCCCACCTGTACTGTTGTTAATGGGAACCTATAACATAACAATACTAGCACTTCTAGAATACATTCAAAGAAGTATTTGATATTGGAGTAAATTAATAACAACACGAAGACAACTAATTAAAAATCGTGTAATCTTAAGATAATCAATATTTAAGAACGAAAGAAAATTCAATTTTCAGTATTGATATTATCCATCATTTAACATTAGAAATAAATTCCACAATAATCAAATGATCGATTGATCACACATAAAAAATGGAATAAGAAATTATGGAGAGTATATAATATTTAACAGTATGAAAGCACCATATGATGACAAGCTAAAGCTAAAATCAACCATAATAATATTCTCATAATATAACAGTAATGAAAGAATGAAATGGAATAAACATCACACAGGTCTAAAGCCAAAGATGAATTGCTTTCCCATATTCTTTCTCAAAATCACATGCCCATACTATAGTCTTGGAAGAATTTTTGGGATAATAGACTCTTAAAGATGAAAAAAATTAATTAATACATAAATGATAGCAATTAATTATGTATTGATAAAAAAGACTAAAACTAATTTAAATCAATGCATAATCAATTATTAAAAGAATATGAAAATATTATAATGAAAATAAAACCATTTTACTCACATGACAAAAGCCATTAAGCAACCTGAAATTTCCTATTCTTCTTTGAAAATACTCGTCCATTCTCCCAAAGATTCCAGCCATCCATTACTCCATTTGAAAAGAATAAAAGTTTACAAAATAAATAATATACAAAATATAAAGGATAAAAATCCTCCTCTCCAATTCTTCGATCCCAATGGCTTTGAACTTTCTCATATATTTATACAATGAATGAACAGTCTAGGTGTCACTATTAATTTTCGCCACCTGAAATTTGCCTCGTAAAAAGACACCAATATCTCTCAAATCGTGCATTTTTTTGGGAAAATCACTGCAAGTAATGTAAATGGGTCCATTTGGGTTCTGGGTTTTCAACCGTTTCTTCAACTTCCTCATGGTTTGGCTACAATCAGTTCTGAAAAATTGCCTGTCTGATCTTGACACCTTTCCAAATTTTATCTGTTGTTGCTCATAAAATTATTTGTAGCAATCCAAAATTATTTTTGGATTAATCGTCTTGAACGTATTTGGATAATAAAATCAAGCCATGATCAGATCCGTATCAAATATTTGATAATAGAAACCCGTGAAACAAAACGAAACCTAAATTAATAACCTAAAAATTGTGAATAAAACAAAATCTAGAAAAATAAAAAATGAATTTAAACTAACTATAACTTATAAACATACATTGTTTATAATTTTCTTTTAAATATGATCTTAAAATTCTAGAAGGTTCAAGTTAATGGGGAAGAGAAAAATATTAATTTTGGTTTTTTACAAAATCAAACAAATGATAGATAATTCTTTTATTATTATTATTTTGAAATGAGATGCAAAATGGACAAAAAAATTAATTAATTAATATCACCAAATAATTTCATGAAAATGAGAAACCAACCAATATATTATTTGATGAAGTATTGAACACATTATTCAAAATAGTTAAACTTGCTAATGAACAAAAGAATGAACACATAATCATAATTTAAACGAAGGTAAACATTTGATAAAAAATTAACGTTTTTGTTTAAATTTAGATTTTTATGTTCGTTTCTAACTTTTGACATATACTCTTGTAATGAATGTTTCATACTATAGTGAATGTCTTAATTTTGTCTCAAAGCAAGCCAATGTATGGAACTATTTGAAAATGTTGATTCTGTAGCTCATCATAATTATCAAGATTCTAATGGGGGCCCTTTAAATTTTGTAAAACTTTAGGGGGAGTTGTTGGGGCCCAACAGATTCCTCGCAACTTCGTACATGGTCCTTCAGACAACTCCGACCTGTGTATCTAACCTTGTAGCCTTCTTCTCGCACCGAGAACCGCATTGTCATTAGAGTACGACATTGTACCCATTCTGTAATATTGTTTTTGTGTGTCCCCCACCATCTTGCTGGTGTGGCTTTCAAGGCCTCATCCATTGCCAAAAATTGTTGTTGCGTTGGTACACATTCTTCAAAGTCCGACAAGAAGGTTTCTAAAGGATTTGGACCATCAAAGGTGGGTAAGTTACTTACTATTGTGTCGATCCAGCGTACTTCTCTGGTTAATCTAGCACATCTCCTTGTAGATACTTCGTACATTTTGTTCTGCCAGTTCTCTAGTGCTTCTTCTGAGTTTGATGAACATGCACTGTCACTTCACCAACTCAAATTTCCATCCGCCGTAGGATTAATGTAATCTTGTTGTCTGGCTGTTAATTTGTATATGCTTTCCAATTCATATGCACAGTCTTATTCTCTGACGGGCTTTATGTATCGCTGACCTTCATTGGGATCTAAAGGTGCAATGACCCTAAGGCCATCTCCTTCAAACATCATTCGTCTATTCTTTAAATCGACCACAGTGGAATTATTGAAAGCCCAATCAATTTCTAACAATGCAGGGTAAGGACAACTATCATCAACTATCTCAATTACCTCAAAGTCTGAAAACGTAGTCACTCCGTCGATGTCCATAGGGACATGTTCTAATATTCCAAAGGGGCTTACAACTTGTTGATTATCCATCCTAAGTCTGATAGGGGAATAGATCAACTTAGGTTCAACTTAGGTTTTCCCATCAGTGCCCAAGTTTGCTTCGTCACACTAGTAAATATTGTAAAAATTTTGACGTTCTATTTGCGACGTTATGGACAAAATTGGCCATACTGTCAAAAAATAGAGGAAATTTTAAATTTTTTTCCATATTGCCCGATAATGTTGCTATTTCCACATTGACATCTCTCTTTCTATGTTGTCATTTCTCTTGCCACGTTATCATCTCTCTTGCCACATTTTCCACATAGTCATCTCTCTTGCCACGTTTGTGACATAGTCGTCTCTCTTGGCACATTTGTGAAGATAGTTGTCGTAGTTATGACGTTGGGGAGACTAGGTTTTCCCTCTCCAATGGTCACCTAGTATTTTGACCAAGTCAAATTTTATTTGGTCAATGATCATCGGAATTGTGATGTTATAAAAATTATAAATATGTTGCATTTTATGGATGTTGTGACAAGTTTGATATAATAACGACACTTCAAAAATGGTTTGTAGGTCTTCTCGACTAGAGTACAACTATTAAAATACATTGTACTAGGTCTCTTCTCGTTTCATTTTGATTTTCCGATCGGTCGAATTTTAAAGGAAACAACTATTAAAAGACATTGTATTAGGGCTAGAGTACATGATGGGCAATAGTGACCTATGAATGGGGCCAATGTTGAAATGTTTTCAAAATTTTTATGTATACCATCATAGATCCTTGAGTCTTGAAACCCTCCCATACCGTCAAGGCATGTGTCTAGTCTAACCATGTCAAATTTCAATGCATACAGACACATATTGAAGAAATTTTAACGTTGGCCCCATTCACTAGTGCTCACTATGCGGGGTCGAGGCATGTCATTTTTGGTGGTTGGATTGGAAATTCCATGACATTTGAAGAGAGTTCCAACAAAGATTCTATAGATGGAAACAAAAACATTTGAAAAATATGAGATGCCCTATTATGAACGTTGTTGAAAATATGGGCGATCTCAAGGATTATGTGGTCGGGACATCAAGCATCCTTAAGTCTTGAAACCCTCCCATACTGTTAAGGCATGTGTCTAGTCTAACCATGTCGAATTTCGATGCATATAGGCACATATTGAAGAAATTTAAATGTTGGCCCCATTCATTGCTCACTATGTGGGGTCAATGCAAGACATTTTTGGTGGTTGAATTGGAAGTTCCATGACATTTCAAGAGAGTTCCAAAAAATATTCTACGGATGGAAAAAATGACCTTTGACAAATATGAGATGCCCCATTATGAATGTTGTTGCAAACATGGACGATCTCAAAGATTATGTGGCTGGGACATCAGACATATTCCTTGAGTCTTGAAACCCTCCCATACCATCAAGGAATGTGTCTAGTCTAACCATGTCAAATTTCGACGCATACATGCACAATTTGAAGAAATTTCAATGTTGGCCCCATTCACTACTCACTATGCAGGGTCGGTGGAAGAAATTTCACTATGCTCATTCACCTTCAAGGTAGGCCCCATTCGTTATTCTCACTATGAGACATCCATTATATTGAACTATGATGCAAACATGGATGATCTCAAATATTATGCGGGGACATCAAACATCCTTAAGTATCGAAACCCTCCCATACCTTCAAGGCAACTATCTAGTTTAACCATGTCAAATTTCGATGCATACGGGCACATATTGAAAAAATTTCAACGTTTGCCCCATTCACTACTCACTATGCGGCGTCGGTGGAAGAAATTTGTGATGGGTGTATTTGAAGTTCCATGACAAATTTCAAGATAGTTTCGACAATGATTCTATACAAGGGAATGGCGAATGATGAGAATGAGAGGTGCAACATGATGAACGTTGATGCAAATGTGGATGATCTCAAAGATTATGTGGGATCATCATACATCCTTGAGTCTTGAAACCCTCCCATACCATCAAGGCATGTGTCTAGTCTAACCATGTCAAATTTCGATGCATACAGGCACATATTGAAGAAATTTCAACTTTTGCCCCATTCACTAGTGCTCACTATGCAGGGTTGGTGCATGACATTTGTGGTGGTTGAATTGGAAGTTCCATGACATTTCAAGAGAGTTCCAACAAAGATTCTACAGATGGAAACAATGACATTTGACAAATATGAGACGCCCCATTATGAATGTTGTTGCAATCATAGACGATCTCAAATATTATGTGGCTGGGACATCAAACATCCTTGAGTCTTGAAACCCTCCCATGCCATCAAGGCATGCGTTTAGTCTAACCATGTCAAATTTTGATGCATACAGGCACATATTGAATAAATTTCAATGTTGGCCCCATTCACTAGTGCTCACTATGCGGGGTCGATGCATGACATTTTTGGTAGTTGAATTGGAATTTGTTCCATGAGATTTCAAGAGAGTTCCAACAAAGTTTCTACGGATGGAAAAAATGACATTTGACAAATACGAGATGCCCCATTATGAACGGTGTTGAAAACATGGGTGATCTCAAATATTATGTGTACGAGACATCAAACGTATTCCTTGAGTCTTGAAACCCTCTGATACCATCAAGGCATGTGTCTAGTCTATCCATGTCAAATTTCGACACATACATGCACAATTTGAAGAAATTTCAACGTTGGCCTCATTCACTGCTCACTATGCGGTGTCGGTGGAAGAAACTTCACTATGCTCATTCAGATTCAAGGCAGGCCCCATTCACTATGCTCACTATGAGACATCCATTATATTCAATGTTGATGCAAACATGGATGATCTCAAATATTATGCGGGGACATCAAACATCCTTAAGTATTGAAACCCTCCCATACCTTCAAGGCAACCATATAGTTTAACCATGTCAAATTTTGATGCATACGAGAACAGGTTGAAAACATTTCAACATTGGCCCCATTCATTGCTCAATGTACGGGTTCGATGGAAGAAATTTGTGATGGGTGTATTTGAAGTTCCATGAAAAATTTCAATATAGTTCCAACAACGATTCTATAGAAGGGAATGACGAATGATGACAATGAGAGGTGCAACATGATAAACGTTGATGCAAATGTGGATGATCTCAAAGATTATGTGGGGACATCATACATCCTTGAGTATTGAAACCCTCCCATACCATCAAGCCATGTGTCTAGTCTAACCATGTCGAATTTTGATGCATACATGCATAGTTTGAAGAAATTTCAAAGTTGTCTCCATTCACTGCTCACTATGGGGGGTCGGTGCAAGATGACATTTGTGGTGGGTGAATGACAACAATAATAAAAATGATGAGCTCATGACATCGTCCTCTGAAGAATATGTGAGTGAATATTATGAGTTGATGACATCGTTCTCACCAACATATGTCCACTTAGTTGCAATGACACATCTTTGATATCCTCCAACATTAAAGAAATCCCCACATCAGCAGGGAGTTTAAAAATCTTTAATAAGTGTGAGTCATTCATGCATTATCCTACCTCATGGAAATTCTCTTGTGATCATTCTCACCATTATTCACATAACCCCCACACTATATTCCCCTTAGTTACTCAATAATCCAAATTTAGAAATGACCAAAACCAATGCAACAATGACAGAATAACAAACCTTGGAAGAGAGATAGATGGTTGTAGATAAGCATAGAGGTAATTAAAATTAGAAAACCTTTAACCCCATTCCCATGAAATAGTTGCTTATTAATTATTAAAGATATAAGGCAATACTCCACTAGGTTTCCCATAAAGCAATCAATGGATTGGACTATTTTTGCCTACATGAGGGCACTGAAAAGGAAGGAGATGCTTGAATTATTGTTGAGTAGAGAAAGGAAACATTTTCCCTTATGTTGTGTATGGAATGGAAGAGATATTTTCCCTTATACTCAAAGATCACTCACTCACCCACTCAACTACACTTGTTTTCTTTTGTTCTCAATGTTCTTGTTAATTATTATAACTGAGATCACTACTATTCCGAGTATCTAAATTCCTGTTGTATTTTCTTAGGTTATTCTTCGTTGCTACTAATGTTTAATAAGAAAATGTTCCCTTTGAAAGTCTTCTCTTTGAAAATTGTCTTTCTTTAGTTTCAGGCATTGATGGTAGTTCTCTAGATGAGCAACAACCTCAAGATGATCCTTTGCAGTAGGATTCTCCACCACCTGGCATGATACCACCACCTCCTATGACTCAAGTATCCTATTTGTTGTTTTCCAATGGATCTCATGGGGTGTTTACATGTACTAGACAACAAGACCAACAACAAAGTAAATATTAGGACATGTGCAAGTCAATTACCAAAAGGCTACCAAATAATCAACGTTACAAAGTGGCATCCACATCACTCACACAAAACACATATTAGTGCACCGATGTTTATGTTGTTAAAACCCTCAAGGAGGGAAACAATTCATGGTCCCATCAACATGGCAACGCAAACCAACTTTTAATGCAAAAAGAAAATAGATTGCATGGACATATTTCAACAATTTATTGTTTGCAAATGACCCTCCATGCTCTTTAAATAAAGATAATGGACCAATCAGGTGTCGAGTCATGGATAAAGTGTTATTGATATCAAGGAGAAGAAGAACCGTCATATCAATTTATGTCTAGAACAAAATCATGACTATTAGAATAGTTAGTTACAAAATCACACTAAAGAAACACACTTTACCTAAAAACACATTAGACCAAGTTGATTATAACCAACTCTCAAGTGTCTAAATATCCTAATACAAGCACTCATTTTCATGGATTTAGAATTTATATTTTAGACTCCATCTTATTATAATGCTTTTAGACTTCAGAAAATGACACGAAATTGACAACACAAATAGTGCATTTCCTAACATCAAAGACTATTTAACTATATTGACATTTTCATTTCATTTTTTTTTATTCATATCAATGCTTAATGGGTCCAAGTTTAACATGGATCTATGGCAATGGAGAATATTAAAAATTATTTAAATGTGATAATATAATAGAAATATACATCAATAAAGAGATATATGTCAACTCGAGATCAAAGTATTGACATCAACTATATTTTTTTAATTTCTTTACGATGTTATACATATATACACAAACACAATGTTTATCATCACCCCACCCTCGTTCTATGAAATGTGTCTTTCAACACAATGGTGAATCAAGCTTTGAAGTCCTGAGTCATGGTGAGAATCTTAAGGCCTAATGAACATCAAGATATGCTTGAGCCCTCATCATCCCTATGCAAAAGAAGGAAGAGAATGATATTTTATAATTGTAGAAGTTGTTCCAATATTCCATAAGATAGCCATATTCAGTTGTTGTTATTCATGTTATTATCCACACATACATGTCACACAAAGGAGGTAAGGGAAGGTTAAGCCAACAATCATAAGCTCCCTACAACCAAACAATTATTATGTTAGTAGGGGGGAACTACCTCTTTGCATGTGCCTTCTGAAATAAGGATCATGTTATATTAAGGCTTATATGATGTCGTGGACCAGTCCTCACAACCAATGTGTTATAGGAGGAAATGTAATTTTATATATACATAAACTATTCCAAAAATCCACAAGATATATGTATCTAATTATATGATTCATGTAATTATTATTCTTATTGTCATTCACATAAGACACTTACATAGTTCACATAAAAATGAAGAATAAAGTCGAGAAAACAAACATAATTATCCTAGAATCAATCATCCATAATGTAGTAGGCCACAACTACCTTTATAAACACCTCTAACTAAAATTAAAAAAAAAAAAAAATCATTAAAAAATGTACTTTCCATGAAAAGCCAAATCCTCTTATTCTACCACTTTGAAAAAGTTTGAAGTTCAAGCCCCAAGATGATAACATATTGATGATAATGACCACTTTAATCGTATTAATCATTAGGAGTCTTCCACGATGTTAACATGAAAAAGCTAAAAAGCCTTAAAGGGTTCATATGAAAAGATCATGAAAAAAAATATAAATAACTTTGAATTAAATCCAATGACATAGTTGGTTGGTTTGGCTAGAATTTCAAAGCTCTCCATTGTTCATGGGAAAAAGGTAGGCTTCTTATATTTTATTTTAATTTTCCCTCCCACTCCAACTAGGATACTCTCAAGGTGTCCATAGGGTCATGTGCACTCCTTTCTCTATTGGTTGTTTTGTGGTTTCTATGCAAAGAAGCAATAAGTTTTGTTTTGTGGTTTCTATGCAAAGAAGTAACAACATCATTTTAATTTTCCTTCCCACTCCAACTAGGATACTCTCAAGGTTTCCATAGGGTCATGTGCGCTCCTTTCTCTATTGGTTATGTTTCATGGTTTCTATAAAAGAAACAACAAGTTTTGTTTCGTGGTTTCTATGCAAAGAAGCAACAACATCACATGTCTCAAGTGGGTTTAGAGTAATGTGTGCTCCTTTCTCTATTGTTTCGATTTCATGGTTTCTATGCAAAGAAGCAACAACAAAACAGATCTTAGGTGGGTTCAGTGGAATATGCATGGAAAATATTGATCTAGTTGGTTTTTGTTAAACAATGGGGGGCTCTCCACCACACATCCTTTGATAGATAATCTGCCAAGGTACTGAATTGACGATGGATATGAAAACTTTGGAACCAAGAGAATTGATGTTTTAGCTCCAAAATTTCCTGCTTCCAAGTAAGGAGAGAGAGATCCTGAAGTTGAGATATTCTCTCAAACCAATCAAGAATAATATTTGAATCCCCAACCACCATAATATCAGACATGCAAAGATAAGAAGCAAAGGATAAACTTCCCCAAATGCCAAGAAGTTCATCTTTAATGTTAATTCTAGGACCAATAGCTAGAAATAGTCTATAGTAATGAGACCCATTCAACCTTTATACTATACCAACCCCACATTCAGCTCTTACAACAACACCATCAAAAAATCCAATTGGCCTCTGCGATCCCCACCCTCATCATGGCCCGAGGTCACAGGATCAAGTCCATCCCAGAGCTGCTGCTCATTCTCAGCGATGGTGTCAAAGGGGTCAAGAAAACCTCAACTGCTCTAAAGGTTTTGAAGAAGGTTGGGGATTTTGCTGACTTGGAAAAGGCCAAGAAAAGTCACAGTATTTGTGTCAGTAAAGGTAAGATGAGGAACAGACCTTATGTTTCACGCAAGGGTCCTCTGATTGTTTATGCCACTGAAGGGGCTAAACTTGTTAAGGCTTTCAGGAATATTCTAGGTGTGGAGATTGCTTGTGTTGATAGATTGAATTTGCTGAAGCTTGCTCCCGGTGGGCATTTGGGTCATTTTATTATATGGGCGAAATCTGCTTTTGAGAAGCTTGATAGTACTTTTGGGGTTTTTGAGAAGGAATCTCTGTAGAAGATTATGGGGATAGCCGCTAAAGTACTTGGTTCCTTTATTTTATTCAGTTTTGTTTCTTAGGGGTTTAGATTGATCTCTAATCTAATCAATCAACTTTTGTTTTTTCTTCCATTGCTATTGGTCATACATATTACATATTTGGAATAATATCTCAAACTCAAGATTTTGAGTTTCTTTTTGGATGTATTTGCAGTTTCTATTACAGATCCATTATCACATCAATTCTGTTGTTCATGCTCGACATTGATGCCATCCCTTGGCGAGACTGGGTGTTGTTATTGACATTATTAGGAACAAAGCTTCTGTTCCCAGCACTTGTTGGTAAGCATGTGCCATATTTTATTTATTTTCAGAATCTTTTAAAAATTTTAAGATGCATTTATGTTGTTGCAAAATGTTTTAACTTATTTTTTAAGAAACTACAATATTGATAATACCAGCAAAATGATCAAATTAATTCTATAAATTGTCAAATTTATGAAAGCCCGTGCTTCATATTTGTGTTGTCATGGATAAGGATGTTGTCATTTATAAGGATGATATATTAGTATGTAAAGGAAAAATGTTAAAAATTGTTACCATGACTTCCTTTTTGCACATTGTGGTTACATTTTACAATAGAATTTGAGACGCTTTCTTTCAAATCAATTGAATAGTTATTTTATATGGAATAAGTGAAATTCCCTCCCATATTATGCTGCTTTTAGTATAATGGTTTTAGGTTAAATGACCTCCCTTGAATGGATTTACAGCTATATATTCCACCTTATTCTTCTTTCATTAGGTTTCCACGAATTGCACGATCAGTGTTATCATCTCATGTCATATCTGCTTGACATATTTAAATTACTGCCCTTGGAAGAGACCTCTCATGTAGTAGGCAGTCAACGTCAGGTAAGAAAATGTTTTTCTTTTTTATTTTTGTGCAATTTTTGCTTAAAACCACATTGTTGATCTTGGAAAAGGTTGAATTATTGATGGATGAGTGGAAGATCCCATAGATTTTCTTTCATGCTTAACTCATTAAGTTGTTTCTGGATGTAGTCAATAATATCAAAACTGGTTGCATGTTACTTTAGCTCTGATAATGTAAAAGCTGGTGAAAAGACTGCAGAGCCATATTCTCAAGTATTATCATTTCTACATCGATTAACTGTGGATGTTGATCGTTCATTGTATAATTCCATCAAGGTATGTGCATATATGTGTTTGGTTCTCATTTTCTAGGGACTTCTTTGTTATTCTTATAAAATAACTTTTCTTTGATATCTATAAGATTTGTTTTGTTCTTCTTTACTTTTTGTGTATTGATTTGGGAATTGGATCCTTTTCTTGATTTGGATTGATTTGAACATATACAGAAATTACATCAAGATCTCTGTCTGGGTGAGACTCTGACAGATGAGTTTATCAAGGTTTTATCCTTGATTATTTACAAATGCTCTATTTCAATGGATAATGTTTTTTCTTTATGAGGTGTTTGTATCTTATGTCATTGATCTTACATAATTCTCTTTGTTTATAGTTTTTCAAAAGGACATCTAGTTTGCCACAACAATTACGTCTCAAAAGGTATGTCCTATTAGATAACTTGTCCCAGACATGATCTTTTATGGAAACATAATAACCATTTTGAAGGTTCTTTGTTAACTTAGGTCCTCGTTTGGGAGCTTGTTCTTACTATTTTCTCAGTTTGCAGAGTCTTCATAAAAAAATTCAATCAAGAAAAATACTTTTCTTAAGAGGTGGCATGGATATGCAGTCTTCTGAGTGCAGAGGATGGCCTTGTAATCCTGGTATTGTTTCTGTTGTCTAGAGACTTGTTGAACTATGCCGCAATGATGATGCCAGTGATATTAGAGACCTGGTTGGATATTTTATTGCAAGAGTAAGCTTGATCTATATTTTCAAGGAAAACTGCAATTGCAAATTTAAGCTTTTGTTGGTTCTTCTTTTAAGTGTGTGCAAATTTTATAAAATATTTCACAATAATCTGAAATTGACTTTGGAAGTTATGTTTTCTGTCTATTGCTCTTTTGCAATAGGAATATTTTGGAAGGTCAGTTGCAATTTAATTTGATATATATTAGGCAACCTTTTGTGCATCCACTAGATCCAACAACCCCTAGCCCTTTACATTTTATACTAACATCTATTTATATCTATGCAGGTTGGTGTTGGGGATCCATATGTCATTACATTTCATTTACCAAATGACTAGAATAATGGATTTTCTTGGTCAGAAGGCAAAGATGGTGATGTTGTTGTGAGCATCAATCCTGAGGTGGGGGTTTGTCAAGAACTTGTAACTGCTATAATTAAGCTTTTGTGCCAATACCTGTTGGATGATTCAGTGCTAATAGTTGAAATGGCATCAAAATGCCTTCAGGTGAGTTCTTCTCATGTGCGTTAGTTTTGTGTTTCAATGGTATTCCTTTTGTACAATGGTGCACTATTTTACTCTCTCATTTTCTCTGTTTTATAGATGGTATGAATGGTGCATATAAACCATCTGTCAGAGTTCATTTTGGACACAGAACTGATTTATATGTTTGCCTAATTGTTGTTGGGAAAAAACCCTATGGACTAGCAAACTAGGGTCAGACTTGCATGCAGATTTGACCGAATAGAAACTACTTTTTTACCTACATCCCAATATTTAAATCCCTTTTTCTCGGTAAATGCATGGAAAAGGACCACCTACCTTATTACCGATGTTCAATGTAGATCCTCTGTTTCACTTTGATTACTTGCTTGCACTGCTCCTTCCACAGATGACCTGCACTCAAGACAAATAACAACTATGCATGCATGCTACTTCTATACTCAAGGGTTAGAAATAAAGCATAAATTAATCAAACCATAGACAATTCATGAACTGGGATGGGAAAAGCATTCTTTTTATTATTGAAAGTGAATCAACTTACAAAATCTAAGACCGGCCACTGCTCCTTGAACTTGATCCTGGGCTTCTCTTCTTCTGTCCTTCAACTGCTTTGTGTTAAATCTCCTTTGGCATGAGGAAAGGCTAAAGGGTTGGGACAATGGATTACATAAATGGGAGGAATTTCTTCGCTATATTTTTTCCTCTTCCAGATGGTACCCCTACCCCTTCTTTTATAGGCTAGAAGGAGCTAGGGTTTTGGATGAACCCTTGGCCATGCATGGCCGGGAGTTTCAGTTAACTGACCCATAGCTTTTTGTTTCGTCGACAACTTTCCTTTTTCTGTGCTTTGTTAGGTACACGCGGGCTATTGTGAGTCAGCCAGCATGTACATGCATGCAGTAATGGGTTAGGGCGCGTGGGCCTTGACACGAGAGGATTTTCAAAGAGTTGTTCAGCAGATTTTTTGGCAAAGAAGGGATATGAGTTGGCCTGATGTTAGGCAAGCATGTGTGGTGCAACTTAGGGTTATAACAGATGCCCCCTAATGTGTGAGGTCAGAAGAGCATCTAATGGTCAAAATACATTACAAATATTTACTGATATGCCAAATGATTGAGCCCAAGGATCAGGAACCAGAAGGTGTCGTCTGTAAAATAACAAATGTCTAACCGAGGTGGGCATACCCATGCTCAGTATAAAATAGAACCATGGCTACCAATAAAATACATTGTAGATCCATGTCAAATAACTATAAAGAGTAGCCACAAATAATACACAGCGGAGCTACATCTCGAAATCAGAAAGCTATACATATAGAGTATCCATCTTCCAGAAGCTGATTCGGCCTAATGGCTAGACTTCAAAGCTTGAGAAACAACTTCAAAATCTTCCAAAACTTGGGTAGGAGTGTAATATGAGTGTACGACTACACTACCCAGAGGTCTTCGACGGCTCGTTGGTCATGGACTTGATAATATTGATGATCGGACTGAAGGCTTCAGTGATTTCGAACAAGGACTTGATTGGACGTTCAGGATGGCCGGGTATGCGGACAAGAGACATATTGCAGAGGGGACGACTTAGGCTTAGTGACAAACTTCCCTTGGACAATAGCAAGACAAGTGATGAGACTTAAGCATCATATATGTTAATCATAAGTCTATGAAGCAGGAGGCAACGCAAAGTCTCCATATGTTTGGAAGAATAACCAAATGGTGGAGGACACAACTCTATATAGTGAGAAAATATTCCTAAGGTCATACTACATCCCATATTCTGATGATCAAACGGATAGATGTGCTTTATCCAAGGGCGACTCATTATGCTGCCAATAAAGAAAATACTTTTCCCATCCTCTTTTTGGGGTATATTTGATTTTTTTTGTTCTTTTCGATAATTTTGGAAAAAGAATAAAGGAATATTACATTACAATGGAGGAACAAGTACTGCAAACATACAAGCTCAAGGCACAAGGACAAGACTGATGTTCTGGTAAAATGATACTTGGGAAAAATCCTCCGACAGCCAAAGGTGTTAAGATGTAGAAGCAAACTGTCACAAGGCTGGTGGATAAGGTATGAAAATGAGGTTGATAGAACACACAATGGTAACATCCTTCGATGTAAGTTTAACGAGCCCAGAGAAGGTAAGATCGGTGGTTTTTCATATTTAGAGAGTCTGAAAAAGCATAAAAGGAGACTTCACTGGGGTACCTTTTTCGACAATAGTCTAGTCGGTTTGAAAAAGGGGTAAACTAACACCGATTAGACGTCAATTCAAAACCATTTTAACGAGTGTGACAAGGACAAGATCACTCAACCATTTTTTCACTTTTAAGGAGTCTGAAAAAAGCTTAACTATGGACTCCCTCAGGAATATTCTTCTGGACCAATTTAATGAGTGTGAAAGAATAAGGTCACTCAACGATCTTTTCAATTTTAGGGAGTTTGAAAAGAGCTTAACTATGGACTCCATGGGGGTTTCTTTTTCATAAATTTAGTCCCTCGGGCCCAAAAAAGGAATAAAATTATACTTGAGAGTACTCTTCTACAGAATGGGAATTTGATAGAGTATACCTTTGTTCGTACAGTTGACCGTCTGGACCGAAAAAGGGGTAAACTACCACCAGACAGACATGACTTCAAATTTTAGTTTAACGAGCATGAAAGGCCACAAGGTCACTCAACAATCTTTTCATTTTTAGAGGGTCTGAAAATGGCTTAAAAGGAGACCCGTTATTTTTGGGAGTCCTGAGGGTGAGACAAAGAGCGAAAAAGAATCATGCAAATGAGGCTCAAAATCATATTCAGGAAAGACTATATGGACTCCCGAGCCTACAGTGTTTTTAGAAACGGCATGGACACCATAATGCAACTAGGACCTACCTAGGGCATCCATGTTCTAATAAGCTCTACCACCAAGCTGTGACACTTCTAAAGCAAATATGATGGTTCCATGTCACAACCTGATGGGATAGATCCTATAGCAGAGGAAAAAGACAGCGAGGTGCAAAATTCGGGGTGGTAACCTAACCTATATGCTCAAGTTGATTTTCAAATTTTTTTATGGACCATCAATATTTTCTCAAAACTCAAAAAAAATGTTCCAATGCCCGAACAAATCCCTCCCATATAACTCCTGAATCGCTCTAAATGGTTTTTGGTATAAAGAAACTGATAAGGGAGGCCAAAAAAGTGACAAAAAGAGGCCAAAAAGTCTATAAATAGAAGTTGGTAGCTCATTATCACCATTGTTGATTTGGAAATTGACTCTGGATTCAAAAGACCCCCTTTTCCAAAAACAATGATTCCAGGAGCTACAGTGGACGAAACAAACTTCTGCATGGACCAAGTAAGTACAAACTCCATTATCTATCTATTCAATACTTCACTTTCATTTTTTAGTTTATTTTTTGGGTAGGTGTTGACCTTAAAAAGGTCGGCCCTAGGTACACACGGGCTGTCTCTAGACAGGCCACATGTACATTCAGGCAGAGTAAAGTCTGCCCGTGTGTACACATGACTGTCACATCTACAGACCACTTGTACCCCCCTTTTGTAATGAAAAAGCAAACTAAAAGCAAGTACTGACCCTCCTTTACCTTGTTGTGTTGGTAGGATGTATGTCCAGTGGAGGGAAAGGGAGCATGAGGCAATCAGTGAGTTGGTTGTAGCAGATCCGAATGTCATGGACGTGTTAATGCAATGCAGTTTACTCAAATTATTTCTATGTCCATTTATGCATGCACAACCAAGGCTACTGAATGCATTGATTAACTACTGGCACCCTGATGCAGAGGCCTTTATGCTAAGGGGCAATCACTGGTGCCCACCACCGAGGATATCTACTTTCTGACTGGCCTCTCAAGGAGAGGGGAACCATTCAACTTTTGGACGTTTCCTGTGGGGCCGAGCAAGATATCAGAATTGATAGCTGAGCATTGTGAGGCTGGGACTGACTATGTGGGATCCGAGGTACCTATTAGTAACATTAATAGTTTAGTGCTGCAGACTATATTGTTACTAATTGGGTGAATTACTAGCTCAACAACCTTGCATCAGGCGTCTCGCGCACAGATGAACTGTGCCATCCAGTGCATGAATGCACAAATTTCGACTGGAGTACCACACTGCTCGAGTGCATGAAGAGGTAATTGACAGATTGCTAACAGCAAAAACAGAGGAAATTTGGGTTCGGGACTGTTATCGCACAGTTTGTAGGAGAGGTTTATGTTATATTGAGTCAAGGATTTCAAACTGGCGTAACAGGAGCTTCCCCACCCACTGTCACCTCGATGGGGAGCTCTTTCTATTTAGGATGGCTAGTCCAAGGGAGACGTCCCTAGTAATCTAGGTTTCTAAAAGACTAAAGGTCTAATGGATCAAGATAAAAGATTCCCTTTCACAGATTACTGCCAAGAATGAGATAGTCAAAGAAGATCTTCCACTGAATGGCACCTGTTTACTAGACAAGACAAATAACTAAAGAATGTGCTGCAGTGGTTAGTACTTCAAAATGTCAATGACTATATTTAACATATATATGAGCAATGATCAAATGTAATTATTGACGAAGTCAATGATTACTAAACAAAGACAAAAGGCTTATATCACTTCTTCAATAAGTACAAAAGAGATTTCAGCATTCAATGTATACAATCAATCCCAATTATATCACAATGCACTATAAATCTGCTCATATATATATATATATATAATGTTGCTGCGTCATAATGCAGAATGAAGGTGACGTCAGCCCTAGTAATAGGTCAAAATTGAAAGACAATGAGTAGGACGTTTTGTCAAATAGGCTTATGAATGCAATCAACAACTCAAAATCTATCAAATAAGGTGATGAATGTCACAATGTTTTAGGCCAAACAAGATATCAAACAAGTGTGACGTCACCTATATTATTTATGTTGTAGGGTTAGGGTTAGCTAGTCAAAGAGGTGGACGTTTTGACAAATAAAACAATGAAAGTGCTCAAATCCTCTATGGCTATAAAGATATGACTCAGCCGCAATTTTTAGTCCAAGCAAAAGTCTAATTTAGGCAAGACGTCATCACTATTAGGGTTAGTTCTAGACACTATGTTAGTTTAGGGTTTCAAAATAAAGAGAGTTTAAAAGAGAGTTTAAGCACAAACAAGCTCAAAGTTATACCTCTAGACTAGTGCCTTGGGTTAATGGAGTCAAGTGGAGTGAAACTAATGGCTTGGAGAGACTTAAACTTAAGGACAAGAGGGTTAGGGTTTGATAGTGTTGCTATGGCAAGGCCACCAAATCAAAACCCTAAGAAGAGAAGGCTTATTTAGGTGTAGCTAAGGCTAGGCCTAATGCTCCTTCTTCTTTCCTTAAGACTCCTTTGGCAAAACGGCTAGCTAATAAACACAAATCTATGGCTGAAAAGTGTTGTTTAAAGACAAGGCTTTTCAAAACCCTAGAAGCAAACCCTAGGTGTAAAGTAAATTAGGCCTAGGACGCCTTCTTTCTTCAATTTATGTTCA
>ML776682.1:836560-847167 GCA_009831015.1 Picea engelmannii | reverse complement strand
GGAATGGGTCATGTATTTTTAAATTATGTAAAGAAGGGATTTACTCTTTAATTTTCAAGAAGGGTGTATGCTCTTTATTTAATTATTTATTAAGGAAGAGACATCTTCTTCTATTTAATTATTAAAGAAATGAATGTTTTTAAAAAGGTAGCATTCAGAAAAGAATGATGTTTCCTAATTGTTGTGTTTAAATTGGGTCATGTATTTTTAAATTATGTAAGGAGGGATTTACTCCTTAAATTTTCAAGACGGGTGTATGCTCTTTATTTAATTATTTATTAAGGAAGAGACTTGTTCTTCTATTTAATTATTAAAGAAATGAATGTTTTTAAAAAGGTAGCATTCAGAAAGAAATGATGTTTCCTAATTGTTGTGTTTAAATTGGGTCATGTATTTTTAAATTATGTAAAGAAGGGATTTACTCATTAAATTTTCAAGAAGGGTGTAAGCTCTTTATTTAATTATTTATTAAGGAAGAGACTTGTTCTTCTATTTAATTATTAAAGAAATGAATGTTTTTAAAAAGGTAGCATTCAGAAAAGAATGATGTTTCCTAATTGTTGTGTTTAAATTTTTAAAGAAAGGATGTGTTTCTTTATTTAAATTATTAAAGAAAGGAATGTCTTTAAAAGAAGCATTTCAGAAAAAGGGTGATGGTTCCTAATTGTTGAGTTGAAATATTTAAGGGATGAGGTATTTCTTTTATTTAGTTATTAAGGAAGAAATTTGCTTAATATTCTTGAAGCAGGGAACTGATATGCATTAGATCATTGTTGTAATTTACAAAGGAAATGTCTTCATAATATTCGTCTTGAATTGTGTAAGAACAATGTCCTTGTAATATAAATTAAAAGGGTAAGGATAGGGATTGATAACATATAAATGTAATGTTATTGTTATCTTAGGTTGCAAGGTGGGTTCAATGATAAGTAATGACACTGGTACTCTACTATAATTTATTGTTGTTGTATTGTGTAAGGAGTAAAGTCATGACATCACATCATTGAAATATTAAGGGAGAGGTCATGTCAAAATAAACTGAAATGCAATATTAGGCCAGATATCATGTAAAGGGGTAATGACTTGGTTATTTATCATAAGGCTATTAAATTTTATTGTGAATGATGACTTATAAATTGTAAGGTACCTCGAACTAAGTACCTTAAATTATCATGCCTTGGTAATGATGGAAGTTGCTCATTTTGTCAGTATTGAACTTGGTTGTTCCTTGTCGGAATCCTTGTCACGCGCCTTTCGTAAAAGACGTAGATGTTCCTCTTACTAATGTTGTACTTGATTGTGATCAGTTGTTTGCGTGGTCTGCTTGTGTCGGGATGGATAGACACCTCTTGTAGCTTAGTATTTATGCCTGTGTGTAAATCCGATGGAAGGAATCCAGTGCTGTATCAAGAGTCACGGGCTGTTAAAGGCACAGCTCCACTCTTGTGACACCCTCTGAGCCGTATTAGTAGTCTCGGGCTGTTTAAAGGCACAGTTCCACTACTGCGACTCTACTGATGGGTTCCTTCATTCTGGGGCAGTACTGTACCTAACCCCTGGTGTCTTTTTCTACTTACAGCTGCTAGTTGCATGCCTTATGTCCAGGGGCATTTATTTCTGGTTGTCACTGTGATATGTCGGGTCGCCTTGGTTGTGTTCATCTTACTTGCGTCTTGTTGGTTCGAGTGGTGACGTAGAGTCGAGAGGGTTGTTTCTTCTACGCGAGCGCACCCACTTTTACAAACCCCCCCAAAAAAAAAAAAAATAAAAAAAATTTGCACCTGTCGATAGAGCAGTTGTCCTTAACTAGGAGGGTTCTTACACAGGAGGTCTTTAACTTCTCATTGACAGGTGGCATAGAAGTTAAGCATAGGTGGCATAGCAGTTACACACAGGTGGCAGAGCATCATTGTTTAAAAGCATCGATCCTACAACTAGCAGCCAATCTCCAACAAAACCTCCAACGCTCAGTCTTATTGCCAGCAAACCAGTAACTATCTCCAGATGTCGAGCAGTTGATACCAAATCTATTTTCATTTTAACTGGCTGTTCGATTTGTTTGAGGAAGCAATTGACAGGTGTTGATTTTGTAGCTGCTTTTCTATTCTTAGAGTGCAGAGTCACGAGCCCGAATCTTTGAAGGATGGGGGGATTTTTTGTTATATATAGTGATGTAAAAAACTTAATGAGGGTTCAACTGGGCTGTAATGAGAGAGTCAAACCTGTGTGAGAGGTCCAGAACTATAATTTTTCATTTTGTTTTGCTGGAGCTTGGGCTGTGTATGGCCAGTAAATATTTTTGTAATATTTAGATGATCAATTTAGAGATGTGCAAGCTATTTAGAGGATTCTTGTGTAGAGATATTGGTGGTGTCTTTCTTCTTTGTTAATGTGTTTCCTGTTTTCTTCACAATTTGTTTTTTGTTCTAATTACTAGAAGGAAAGTAATAGGGGCAGAATTTATTATCCAATACTCTTCCTCTCAGCTTGTGGTGATCTTTATGTTTATCTTCTAAAGCTTAGTGCAGGAATTCTTAACTGCTCCTATGCCTGGTTTTTCCTCACCTATTTATCTTCTCATCCACGCCATTTAAACTTAAATCGATCCAATGTTTCTGCTACCTTGCCCTGAGTAACAGTCTTTCCCAGATCTGATATGTGAATCACTTTTAATCGCAGACCCCATTTGCCCAATGGCTCTCTATGCTGTCCCAAACTAACCATCTCAAAATCAAAAACCCTATATTTGCCTTGCTTTATAACTAGCCTAACATCAGTCCTATTGCAAGCAAAGTTAAATCTTAAAGAGAGATCCCTCTCTGAGTCTTGGAGGGCTAGATCCAAGACTCGAAGCAGTTTGAGGTTACCTCTGTGATTGCCTCAGCAGCCTTAGGCAATTTATAGAGTGCTAACATTTTTGGCGACCATACTGGGGACTTTCTCCAGAGCTGCACTTCAAGCTCAGATTTGACTTCTGATGGTGAACAGAAGCCAAACACAAGAAGGCTGTATCATTCACCTGGCGACTCCATTGCTCAAGATCCTGTGCTTCAAAGTTCACAAGCGACTTCACTGCTGAAGAATCCATATTTCAAAGCCTTGATGATACTTCAAGATAACAAGGTATGTGGACAATCCTTTATATTGTAAAGCTGTCAAAGATCTCAGGGATGAGTTAGCAGATTTTGAATTTGATGAAGTTTCGTTAGCAGCTGTGATTCAGTGTTGTAAATCGAAAAAGGGTTTTTATAAAAGTAAAATATGTGTTGTCGAGCTAGTTGCTGAAAGACTTGCAAAATATATTGAGCCTTTGAATACTCTGATTCAGTCTTATGAGCAAATCACATCTCCCAAACCAAAAGACATTGTGTCCTCTTCCAATTTTCTAATTGACGAATCTTTTGTTGGCAAGCATAAGTCTGATGTTGAACAGTTGCAGTTAGGGTCTAATATGGAGGACATGGATGGGAAACTTATCCATGTTAAAATGCAGAAGGAATACCCAGAGAATCAACAAATAGATCATTTATTTTTTGACCCAGTTGCAAATTATATGGATTTCTTTTTCAGTGCAACTGTTCAAACCTATTTTTTCTGCAAGAACCCGAGCTATCACCCGCTGCTAGTACATATTGCAGCCTTGATTTTCATCAAGCATGAGGAGGAGACCCAATCATGGGATCAACTATTGGGTTGGCTTCATTGGCACTTTTTAATTACCTGATTGAAGCAGTAACTATTAGATTAGGGTAGGTAGGATGCCAATAAGCTCAACATAATGAGCATCTTTTCTTTTTGTTTCTTCATGGTTTTATTTTCAGTTTACAGTTTGGGGGCAGCCCAATGATCAGCTGGTCGGTGAAACTCAGAGTTCATGGATTCTAAACACCTCTTTCAGAGCTATTTTCCCCAGGTGGAGCCTATGTTAGAACCCTATATGATAGGGAATCAACGTTCTGAATAATATTTGTCTACTTCAGGCGGATGTATTCGCTCATGACGCATGGCAAAGGCAGTAGAAAGCGCCTGACACTAGCCAAGCATAAGATGGATGCTTGCACGTGACTTCAAAGCAAGTTTGGTACATTTTTGAGCGAAATTTGTGAATTGGTTTGAAAGGCATAAAATGGTTATTCTTGTGGGTAAATGTAAAATTGGGTTTATTACCTATTTTTGGTATATTTATCAAAAAAATGGCCTTTGCCTTTATGCATAGTTTTATAAAAAATTATCAAAATGTTCAGCAAAAGGTTATATTGGCCAAGGGCCAATCTCCACGCATTCAACCCCAAGAGTTAGAACCAAACCAACAACAAACACACAAAGCAGCGCAGCGCCAACACCAGACCCCAATGCCCAAGCCTCGGGCTCGGGCTTGGGCTCGGGCTCACTTCATCGATTCAATACATAATTGTTGGCTAATATATTCACTTAAGGTTCAGCTTACAGCGTGAATATGGGATATTGCCCACAGGATTTAAAATATATATATATATATATATATATATATATATATATAACACAGTTTTAAAACCCCGTGCCAGGTGTTGAACCAGAGGTACGGTGTCCAAACGCGTGCATAGAATGCTAATGCACAGGTGTCCCTAGAATCCACAAATCGGGAAGCTGACCAACACATGCCTTTGTTTAACCTGCCCTACAAGATCCTCTGCCTCGTGATCAATGTCCAACTGAAGGCTAAACTTGATACAGATGAAGTATTCTCTCAAATTACCATGGTCCCGGAGGCAGAGCAAGATGAGTCTTCTATTGACAAGGAGCCTCTGCCTCCACTGCCTCCAAAGCATTTAGTGTACTCTTTATGCTCACTGCATCAGATACAAGTACCCATGGAGGGTTTTCTGTTCTCAGGAGACATGCTGATGAATATCTTCCACCTCTGGATATGAGTTAGCAACCTCCATCTCAAGAGTTGGTGGCCAAGGATTTGCATGGAGTTGAAGGGCGTTTCCAACATATCTTTCGTGGTCAACCAAGGAGGCATTTGCTTACCCATGGCTGGAGCGTCTTTGTCAGTTCCAAAAGACTCGTGGTTGGAGATGCATTCATCTTTTTGAGGGGTGAAAACGGTGAATTGCGTATGGGAGTAAGGCGTGCCATGCGTCAACAAAACAATGTGCCATCATCAATTATATCCAGTCACAGCATGCATCTTGGTGTCACTACAAATGCATCACATGCAGTTTCAACGAGGACCATGTTTAGCATCTATTATAAGCCAAGGACAAGCCCATCAGAGTTCATAATTCCTTACGATCAATATATGGAGGCAATGAAAATTATGTCTGGAGCTGGACCTGGCTCATATACAAGGCCTGCATAGCCACTACATCCAATGCAAATCCATGCAGTTGGAGGATTAAGTGGAACGGTGGATAGATGCATCGTTTCTTTACTCTCACCTTCCATTGTCGATGAATTGTTCACCTTAGAAATGCAATTTCAGGCCGATTCTAATAGTTTACAAACTAAAAGCACACTTATCAACAAAGCTTCTGTTACAATTGATAATTCATAAAGCCGTGCCCGTACCTTGCTTCAAATATCAGGCAAAGTTATTCAGAATGTTGTATTATCTGAAGCTGGTCAAGCTAAAAAATATGCTTTTAAATTTCATTGCAAGTCAGAGGCTGGCAGAGATACTGTTTATCCAGTAAATGCAATTGCTTTTCATCTCATCTATGATACTTTCACCACTGGGGGGAAGTGATGGCTATGTGAACGTGTGGGATGGGAACAATGAGAAGAGGTTATGCCAGTATTCAAATTATCCTACAAGCATTGCAGCTTTATCATTTAGTAGAGATGGTCGTTTGTTGGTTGTTGCATCAAGCTACACATTTGAGGAAGGTGATAAACTGCATGAGCCAGATGATATTTTTGTACTAAGTGTAGATAAAGATGAAGTGAAAACATAGCCCAAAGGTTATGCTGCACCTCCATGAGGCCCCTCTACATTATATATTCTTTCATAGATTATGCTTTCTAGTGCAACAGTCCTTGTTTTCCTGATGTACTTGATTGTTATGGATGTTGCTGTATTGGGTATGGAAGCTACAAGATTCTCTCCCTTTGTTGGCTGCTATGGTGTTTCTTTTATAATCTAATACTTTATGGAGCGATTGCTTGATCCCAAACTACTAACTAGCAGGCATGGCTGAGCATCTTTCCAACAGCTTGTAAGAGATGTCTCGCTGTTTTTAGGGGTTTTGTTTGTACTAAATTGTACAGAGTTTAAATTTCTTATCTCTAGAAATGTTCCAGATTTGAACACTGATAGTTGATATTGCGAAATTCTGGAAGCAACCCAGGGGCCAGAAGTCACAACGAATTGGAAAGATGCTGAATTCGAATGTATGAATGTTGGACAGGGTTTTCAGTTACATGATCATAGCCAAGAGGTCTTTAACTTCTCATTGACAGGTGGCATAGCAGTTAAGCACAGGTGGCATAGCAGTTACACACAGGTGGTAGAGCATCATTGTTTAAAAGCATCGATCCTAAAACTGACAGCCAATCTCCAAGAAAACCTCCAGTGCTCAGTCTTATTGCCAGCAAACCAGTAACTATCTCCAGATGTCGAGCAGTTGATACCAAATCTATTTTCATTTTAACTGGCTGTTCGATTTGTTTGAGGAAGCAATTGACAGGTGTTGATTTTGTAACTGCTTTTCTATTCTTAGAGTGCAGAGTCACGAGCCCGAATCTTTGAAGGTTGGGGGGATTTTTTGTTATATATAGTGATGTAAAGAACTTAATGAGGGTTCGACTGGGCTGTAATGAGAGAGTCATACATGTGTGAGAGGTCCAAAACTGTAATTTTTCATTTTTTTTTGCTGGAGCTTGGGTTGTGTATAGCTAGTAAATATTTTTGTAATATTTAGATGATCAATTCAGAGATGTGAAAGCTGTTCAGAGGATTCTTGTGTAGAGATATTGGTGGTGTCTTTCTTCTTTGTTAATGTGTTTCCTGTTTTCTTCACAATTTGTTTTCTGTTCTAATTACCAGAAGGAAAATAATAGGGGCAGAATTTATTATCCAATACTCTGCCTCTCATCTTGTGGTGATCTTTATGTTTATCTTCTAAAGCTTAGTGCAGGAATTATTAACTGCTCCTGTGCCTGGTTTTTCCTCACCTATTTATCTTCTCATCCATGCCATTTAAACTTAAATAGATCCAATGTTTCTGCTACCTTGCCCTGAGTAACAGTCTTGCCCAGATCTGATATGTGAATCACTTTTAATCGCAGACCCCATTTGCCCAATGGATCTCTATGCTATCCCAAACTAAACATCTCAAAATAAAAAACCCTATATTTACCTTGCTTTATAACTAGCCTAACAACAGTACTATTGCAAACAAAGTTAAATCTTAAAGAGAGATCCCTCTCTGAGTCTTGGAGGGCTAGATCCAAGACTCGAAGCGGTTTGAGGTTACCTCTGTGATTGCCTCAGCAGCCTTAGGCAATTTACAGAGTGCTAATAATATCTACAGTACAACCGCCGACGCAAATAGCTATTCAACCCACTATTGTATAGGTTAACAATTATGTCATTCAATCAACCAATGAAATCAATGGTAAGTGGATTAAAAATTCGCGTGAGCAAAAGTTATAGTTTCAAAACCAAAGCAATGAATCAAAATCACACCAAGGGTTTAATTTATATGAACTATGTGTTGTATGAAACAATTTACCAAGGGTCTTGCCACAACACAAATGCATTTTTAAGAAACCAATGTGCCAAGTGAATCGATCAAAGAACATATAAATCCAATCACCAATGCATCATAAACTTAATCAAAAGAAAATCACCACAGTCTTGTAAACAAAGTCTCATTAATGAATAAGAATGTCAAAAGAATAATGATCTTGGAATCTTGTCAATTGTGTAACGATAAACAAATTCGAAAACACGATGAGCATATAAACAAGAGCAATCATAAAAATCTAGTAACGATTTTAAATGTGACTTTGCAAACCAAGTTTTCACGCTTTCAATTGTGAAAACAAGAACAAAGGTAAGTGTGCAAGCGCATATACAACAATAGTGTCATTTTATTAAAGAGATTGCGACAAAATCAAAGTTTGCAAAACACTGGTGTAGGCAGCTTATAAGGACAGTATGAAAATGTGAATTGGCTGCCAACAATGGCGACACACTAGTAGAAGCAATTATCTCTGCCAAAAGAACAAATTCAGATTAGGAAAGCAAGAATAATTCCAACTCAAAAATAACAACCAGAAAATTGTATAAACATCTTCATCAACCACATATTCCAGCAGTGTTTAAAGGATGAAAAATGATAACAGTCTTAAGACAAGCGAGTCACGATATTAAAGATAAAATCTCCAATACTGTTGACAAAGCCACTGCTGCCAGCAGGCATCCATAGCCTTGACAGGGTTGCCATTTAACCCACTCTGATATCTGTATCCTGCCAAGAAGTTCCAGATCAAAATAAAGGAAAAATTAAGGTCAAGAGGTTTCATATTTACAAATTTTCATATACCCGACATTGCTTCGTTGCCAGAAGGCCTGTTCAGTACCCCGTCGAAGTTGTCTTGGCGCCTGTTATCCCCGATATCTAGGGATAACTAGGAGATCATGTCTCGAGGACCACATGGTCCTAGACATGGAGTACCGAGAGTAGGGTTGACTTGAGCATGGCCCTTGAGGGCCCATCTTTCTTCTTCTCCACCAAACCTGTCTTGTCAGCAGTAGCAGCTTCCATCACCACCGGCCTGGGCTTGCATCGGAGAGGGCTCTTGCTCCATGAGGTAATTGGTATGAGGTATCATCGTATGTGTCATATTTGATTGTTATAACCTTCTTATATATGCATTAGGTTCTTTTCATTTCTGATGACTGCTTGGATCTTACACTAATCCACTTGACCATTGTTGGGGTGATTGATTGGGTAACTTAGCAAGCTGATATTCATGGGTTTTGGTTAGCCACCAAAGGGGATTTGCAGAGCCATCGTCCGCTCCCACCATCATATCATGTTTTCATCTTATACCCTGCTCATCCATCCCATTCCCCTAGTCTGGCCATTAGGATGACCTTTGAGGGTTAGATCTTGTCTTGTGGGAAGAAGGGGCTAAAGGCCCAAGGGGTAAAAGTAGCTGGTAAAAGATAAAAGCCATAGGAAATAAAACCTAGAGATGCTTCGCCCAGGGGATCCCCGAGAAGACAATAAAAAGCCTCTCGATAAGAAACTAAAGGGACCCTAAGAAAAATAGTAATAATAAAAACAAGACCTAACCAAGAGGATGGGAGGTCTCATCACGAGCCGACCCATTATGTTCATAGGTATTTAGCAGTATGACATTGCCACCGTCTGGTCACCAAGCCAGGGCAGTGACCTTTGGTTGCATGGCCAAAGAAAAGGGGGTCTCATCACGAGCCAGCCTTATCATTTCTGCAAAGATACCAGTGGGTAACACTGTCATCTCTAGCCACCAAGCCAAGGCAGTGTCATCTTCGTTAGACCTTGAAGTAAAAAAGAAAGAAAAGCAATAAAAGAAAGATAAGGCAATAAAAGGGCTTGGAAAAAATGCATCCATGACGGGTACAACTTGCCTCCTACAAAGGCACCCATAGACAACACCTGCCCTTGGTCTTGCTATGACTAGACATCCCTAAAAAACATATCACCACATAAAACATGGCTTGAATGATCTTCTGAGGAAACTTTCTATCTCTTGTGGGTATTAGCCCAATAGGTTGTTCTGTCGGTTTCCTTAGCTTTGTATAGTAGATCTGTGTAATATATTTGATCTCTTAGATGATATGTTAGGGATTTCATGCATATATTTGATAACTTTAATAATGAGATATGATTTACATTGATATGATATCTAGGACTAATGAGCCCATGGAGGGCGTAGTCTTTGATGTGCAGGACCATGCCCGGCGGACAGGTACCAGAGGACCAGGTACACATGGGGAGATGATTAGCTCAGACCTCCATGGGGCTGAAGAGCCCATCAGATGGTTGTTGGGATGGCAAAGGCAGGACAACGTCATGATGAGCCCTTGCATGAAGAAGACAAAAGGACACCCTCACCAGGACACTTTGGCAGAGATTGATCTAGGGGGGATCACCCTTGCAGATGGGATGATGGTCTTGATGGACAGGACGCCACCCAAGACAGGTTGGACGTTTTCTGGAGCAGATGGCAGTGTGTTGAGCTTGTTTGGCACGTGTAGCAGGTTGCAAAAGCCCCAGAGGGGCCAACGTTTTGCTCCTTGGATGCTGATCATGCCCAAAAAGGGCCAATGTCTCCCTCAGAGGAGCCTGACGTCTCCCTTTTAGCTCATGTTTGACATTTTTTAGCATTTAATGTGACAAATAATGGAAAAATATTAAGTCAGCCTTGTCGGCTGTTTTTAATGACCTATTTTGTAATTAAAGGTCATTTGGATGATATATATTAAGGACGTTGAGCCTCATTTTAGCATAACATAACTTGCTCTCATTGTGAGAGATACTTCTTAGCTCTTGTCTTGGTTATTTTTGGCTCTTGGAGTGAGGCGCTACTATTGGAAGGATTATCTTTGGCATATGCATGGTGTTTTT
>ML776682.1:810383-835972 GCA_009831015.1 Picea engelmannii | reverse complement strand
TAAAAGTTGCGGCTAGTTCATCCCTTGATAGCCATAGAAGTGTTGAGTATTTTCATTGGTTTGTTTTGCAAAAACGTCCACTTCTTCACCTATCAAACTAACCCTAAACCTTAGATGACGTCACACCTTTTGAACTCTTGTCTGGTGTAAAAAAACATTGAGTTTTGTCATCTAAGTGATAGACTTTGAGTTGTTGATCACTTTCATTAGCTCAACAAGTAAAATGTTTTTCTCATTGTCTACCGAAACAAGCATGAATTAGGGCTGATGTCACCCTCAATCTGCATAGTGACGCATCAACAATATTTATGTATGAGCAGATTTATTGTATTGTGATGTGGTAAAGATTGATTTTATATATTGAATGCAAGTATCACTTTGTATTTATTGAAGAAGTATTATAAGCCTTTGTCTTCAATTGAAATCATTGACTTCGTCAATAATTACATACATTATTGCTCATATGTATTAAAGATAGTCATTGATATACTAACCACTGCAACACATTCCTTTAGTTTTATTTGCCTTGTCTCGTAAATAGGTGCTCTTTCAGTGAAATATCTCTTCTTTGACTATCCTTTTGGCAGTAATCTATGAAGGGAAAGCTTACCTCAACCTTCGAGCCTTACACCCTGATCCTTTTCCTTCAAAACCCCCAGATTACTAGGGACGTCTCCCTTGGGATTAGCCACCCTAAATAGAAAGAGCTCCCCATCGAGGTGACAGTGGGTGGGGAAGCTCCTGTTACGCCAGTTTGAGCCTTGACTTTGAGCTATTTAAACCTTTCCTACAAACTGAGCGATAAAAATGCCATGCATGCATTTACTCGCTGCCAACAGACCTGTTCAGTATCCCAGCGGGTTTACAAGCACTTCCCATAGCTCTTTTATTGATTTATTTTATTTTTTGAAGACATATAGTCGAGCGGGGTGACGCTGAAAACTATGATTTTTAACATATTATTTTTTTTTTATAGACCTCATCAGAATCTTTTTAGGACTGTCTTTTATTAAGATCCAGAGATGTTTCATTTACAGAACCAACTTTCTAAGGCAGGGAGACATCTTTCGAGTCATTCCCTTAAGGAATAGGGACAACGTAAAAAGATGATAGATGATCATAACAGGATTTACTCAGAGATCGAAATCAGTTCACTTCTTTCGAACAACCGACTTTGCCAAAACGGATGTAAATTTCATAAGCATATAATTGATGTTTATACAACTTCTTAGTAGTCATTTCAGTGAAATAATTTTCTATTTTCTTTGTCCGAATAGTTCAACATGCAAGTATGTGTATTTCAAAAAAAACAAAAAAACTGATAAGTGCAAAGGAGAAATCAAAATCAGAACAACAAAAGAAAAAGCAAACAAAACCAAAATATGTACATAATATACAAGGAGTTGTCATCAAGCAAAGTATCTTTTCAGGGCTTGGCCATTCACCGGATAAGTGTCAGGCTGCCCCTCTAGATTCTACAATCGGAAAGAGCTGTGACCCAGCTTCCCAGCAACTAAAAACGGTCCAAGCCATAAGTTTTGAAATTTCATGTGCTCTCCCTTTCCCTCATGTGGTTTGTCCCATTTCAAGACGAGATCACCTACTTCAAAATTCCTATCAGAAGTAGAGTTAGAATCGAACCAGCTTTTAACCAATAGTTGATGCTAATCTAACTTATGTTTAGCTTGGGCTCTTACTTCTTCTAGCTTCATCAAAGCATTAATTCAGTTTTCTAAAGGGGGACAGTCTTGTTCTTGAATTTTTTGTGATAGATGAAGTGAAGGAAGAAGAATGTGTGGTGGCAGAATTGCTTCTCTGCCATAAACAAGAAAGAAAGGGGAGTTACCTACAACATCTTTTGGTGTTACCCTATCAGCCCATAGTGCATTTAACAGTGCATTGTGCCATTTTTTGTGATTTTCAGCCACCATTCTCTTAATGTTTTTTATCAAATTCTTATTTGTTGATTCTTCCAACCCATTGCCCTAGGGGTAACAACTAGCAAAATACTTCAATTTAATTCCCTTTTCTAAAGCGAATTCGCTCATCTCAAGAGAGGAAAAATAAGAGGCATTATCGAATACTAAACAGTCAGGGATACCAAAACGAGTGATAATATTTGAATTTAAAAAGGCAATTACCTGACTGGTGTTCACAGTTCTTAATGCGGCAGCTTCAGGCCACCGGGTAAAGTAATCTATGGCTGTTATGATAAACTTATGCTGTTGTGAGGATGGCGGGTTGATTGGACCTATGATATCAAGGCCCCACTGCTGAAAAGGAGAGTCTACTAAAACGGGATGCAAAGGAAAGGCTAGTTTCTGTAACCACCCTGATGCTTTCTGACAAATAATACACTTACGACACAATGCATGGGCATCTCTAAAAAGTGTAGGCCAGTAATAACCGGCTCTCAAAACCTTATGAGCAGTGATGTCACCACCAAAATGACCACCAGCTTCTCCTGCATGCAACTCTACTAAGACTTTTTCTGCTTCGTCTTTCTCAAGACAACGCATCAATACGCCATCAAAATTTTGACGAAACAGGATACCATTAACCAAATGAAAGGAGACATACTTTAATCTTAACGCTCTTCTTTTTTTTGGATCCAAGTGATGAGGGGCTGACCCATGTTCAAGACATAATTTTATATCGTCATACCAAGGACTGACAGAGTTTTGAGCGCAATAGATTACATTTTGATCATGCTGTCCTAGGTTTGACGTATCGCTTTCTTCTTGCTGTCCTGTTGTTGAATCAACAACTAACTTGCATAACCCTTGGCCACTCACTATATGTGCTGGGGTAATTTCTATGTCGTACTCCCTCAAGGAGGTGACCCAGTTAGCCCTCTTTTCTCCTATTTCTTTTTGCACTAACAGGTTCCTAATGGATGGGTAAGAAACAATGATCTTCGTCCTGGATTTCAAAAGATAAGACTGGAAATGCTCGATTTCTTTGAAAACAGCATAGGCTTGCTGATCTACTGCTGGGTAATTAAGTTCCGCAACTTTGAAAGCAAAGCTCATAAAGGCAATGGGTATTTCATTGTTTTCAGCGTTCTTTTGAGTTAGGACGGTAGCGTAGGAATGGTCAAAAGCAAAAGTGTAGAGCGTAAAGTCTCAGGAAAAGTCGAGGCTCATGAGAGATAGAGCATCTATTATGGCCTTCTTTATTGCATTAAAAGCTTGATTTTCTAAGGGTCCCCAGTGATATTGGGCATCTTTCTTAATTAGGTTCTGCAAAGGTCTGACCATTTCGGAGAAGCTGGGGACAAATCTTCTCACAAAGTTTATCTGGCCTAAGAAAGACTGCATAGACTTTTTGGAAGTAGGAGGGGGAAGTTTCGAGATGACTTGAGTCTTTTCGGGGTCGATAATCATCCCTTTGCTTGACACAATAAATCCTAAGAGTTTACCGTGTTCTACTACAAAGATGGATTTTTTAGGATTCAAGGAAATGCCGTATTTACGACATCACTGTAGAACGACTCGTAAATGAGCTATATGATCGGTTTTGTTTTAAGAAAATACAGTAACATCATCTAAGTAAACTACAACGGACTGATTGATTAAGCCTCGGAAAGTGATGTACATCGCTCTCTGGAAAGTGGCACCGGCATTAATCAATCCAAAGGGCATTTTTTGATAAGTGTAGGTGCCCCATGGAGTGCGGAAGGTGGTTTTAAGTTGGTTTGGAGGAGACATCAGGACTTGGTTGTACCTCGAGAAACCATCCAATAAGGATAGCCTCTCAGAACCAGATACCTGTTGAAGGATCTGTTCCATGGGTGGGACAGGATAGTTGTCTTTATTAGACGCTCTATTAAGGTTTCGAAAATTGACACATAGTTGAATTTCCCCACTTTTCTTCCGGATAGGGACAAGGTTAGAAACCCATTGAGTGTGCCTAACTGGAAAAATTATCTTAGCATTTAGGAGCTTATTCAATTCTTTTTTAATGGTAGGTTCGAGCTTAGGGTGCATTTTCCTCAATTTCTGTTGAAAGGGTGAGGTTTGGGGTTTCATGGGAATGACATGTTGTATGATGTTAGGGTCAAAAGTTTTAAGGTCATCATACGTCCACGCAAAGACATCTTTAAATTCTCTAAACAATTTAATAAATGCATCTTTTTGTTGTTGAGAACACCCCAACCCTAAATTAATGCACTGCAGATTGTCATTAGTTCCTAAGTTTACTTTTTCATATGATAACGAGGAACTATTGGTTTTACAATTGACCCATTTTTTGAATTTATCTTGAAGATCATAAAATCTCTCTAATCTAACTACAGATTTAGGGATCGAGTTTACCATGTCCGATGAAGATTCAAGAGTTCTCGGATCTGGTATTACCGTGAAATCGCACAAATTGTCGTCGTGAGTGCATTCGTCTATGACCGCACCTTGAAAGGTTTCTTCCATGTGCAAAAAACTAATAATCTGCTGATCATCATCGAAGACTCTCCAGTTCGTGATGTTGTCGGGCACTGATGGTCTGAACAACAATTCAACGGAGAATGCATATGGGGACAAGCCTTCTGCAGGAAAGAGTTTAGAAGCTACGTTAGCTAATAGATCTGCTTTAGAATTATTCAATCTAGGAAGTAGAAAATTTATTCATTAAATTCCATACCTCAGATTGGTAGCTTTTAAGATGCAGAGACAGACAGTGGATAGAATCTCTTACCTGTCTGACCACGATTTCGGAGTCGCCAAAGACGGTCAAATTTTGAATGTTCATATCTAAATATTTTTTGAGACCTTGCAGTAAAGCCTCATATTCTGCAGTGTTATTAGTACATTCAAATTCTAGCCTACATGTAATCAATGTTTTGTTACCTGTCGGATCGATAATCACGCAGCCTGCACCAGCTCCTTCTTTGGACTTTGACCCGTCAAAATAAAGAGACCAAATTTTATTTTTATCGGGTGCATGAGACCGTTGTGTAGAAGCTGTTGACTGCACATATGCCACAATCTCGGACTGTTGTTCTAGGTCGGTGACAGCTGAAGCCTCAGCCATGAAATTGTCGAAAAAGGTATCCATCCCTTATACTTCGGGTGAATCAGCAGAAGGTGTAAATGGTTCGTTGGGGTCGTTCAAATCCGTGACCGTGAACTTGAGGTAGCATTCACAATTTACCTTGATCTTGTTAGGCTTGTCATTTTCTGGAAGCCACAGGTGGGACCAATCTGTCGTGAAATAGCCGTGTAGCCGCTCCAACCAGTCCCTACTTAAAAACATACCATATACTTCTGGAATATCCACAACAATAATATCAATAACTTGATGAACTTTGGGGTTAGACGATAATCTTATAAGTACGTTCTTTAGTTCGCCTATAACTTTAACATTAGTCTGATCAAGTTGTATGATTTTTAAAGTGGATGGTTCAACTTCGGCATTAATATTCTAGCATACAGACCATGGCATCACATTGGATGATGCTCCTGAGTCTACCATACAATTGTGCATGTTTTTATTAAAGATTTCGAAAGTTAACAAAAGCGGAGGTACATTTTTGCGAGTATTAAGGGTGGTAGTTTGTGGCTTTTTACTCGCAGTTTCTAAAACTACTTTATCTACATTATTTACATTATTTACAGGAAGACTTCCTTTATCTTGAGGATCAGGATTGTTTTTAGTGGAAGTCTTCTGAGGAACTTTGTTATGAACAACCTTGCTACCATTTGAATTAACATTTTTGCCATTCTTTGAGATATTCTTTAACATTTTTTGTAGCAGAAATGGAAATTTCAATAGCTCATAAACATAAATGTTAGCTCTCAAATTTTTAAGATCCTCAACTAAATCATAATCTAAGTTGGGGTTTACATGAATCTGTTTAGTCTCAGTTGGTTTAGATTGCTTTGGAGGTGAATTCGTAGTATTTTCGGCAGAAGGTTTGTTTGTCATTTTACTCCTAGTATTATAGGGATGGACTATCTCGAAGTTAGCTTGAAAGATGCTATCTGAGAAGTGTCCAAAAATGTTTGGAGAAGATTCCTCTTCTTGAACTGTCTCTTGTTCAACTACCTCCTCAGGAATCTCAGGAGGCATCAAGTTATCCTGGGCTTCTAGAATTGTTTGAAGGGCATATTGCAGAATTTCTAGATTAAGGTCCTCAGTGGTTGGATTAGGTCGGTTGGTGGGAAAAGGCTTCCTGAATGGGGGTTTGTAAGGCCCTTTGCTCGAGGAAGCTTCTTCAGTCATCTTTTTTAAATATATAACTTGATTTGACAGTTTTTGAACGACTTTAGTTAAGTTTTCTAAATCAGAGCTTTCAGATTGTGTTTTACTTTGAGTAGGTCGAGGGAGGATTTCGATCTTCTTTTTGGAAGATGAACTAGTTTCTATTTCATTGCTAGTAGCATCTTTTAGACTAAGTATGTCTTTTTCAATTTCGCTGGCCTCCTCGAAGGATTCTAACAACGTGGCTTTCTTAGATCGTTTAACCCAGATAGCTATACTTTGATGCAAGGCTTTAGTGTAGTATGCTATGATAAGATTCTCGGCAGGCATGGAATTTGTAGGGATTCGGTTTTTAAGTGTTAAGAATATTTGATTAAAGTCTTTAAATTTCTCTTTTGGGCATTCTCAAGCTAGAAAGGTCCATGATTAAGACTTCTAGAGGCTTACCGTCTCCGAACTTTTCCAAAAAGAATGACTCAAACTTTTCCTAGGACACGATGGTATGGGGTTGTTGGGAAAAGAACCATGTAGATGCATTTCCCTCGAAAGTATAGGGGAACAACCTACAGACTACATCTTCATGCTCGACATTGCGGAGTCTTATGGCTAACATAAATTTTTTAATGTGATCTTCAACGATCTGTTTTGAGTCAGGATCAAACTTGGGGAGCCACTTCTCTGGATGTTTGGGTAAAGGATGCTGATCTCCAGGTACGGTTACTGCATCCTGGTCGAGCCAAGGTCTAGCAGGGTTGTTCTAGTTGGCCATTGGTGAAGTTGGTGTGGAAGGCTGTGAAGGGGAACTCCCTTCATCAGAAGAATATCCTCTAGAGGAGGAAGGAGATGATGGAGGTGGTGAGGGAGGTATTCCAGATCCTCCTACAATAGGAGTGAGGATTGGATCTGTAGGATTCATAGTGAGGTTAGTGCCTCCAAGTTTTTCTCTAATATCAGAGAAATCTAAAGGTTGGTCCAACGGACGGTTTGGTTGCCTTAAACGAGCTAAGGCACTATGTGTTCTTATGAGAGATTGACAGACAATCTCTTGTATGTCACCACCTATAGGATTTGGGGTTACTGGCTCAACTGTGATCCATGGATCGTCGTTTGATGTGGTTGTTGTTTGAGGGGGAATGTTATCGTTCGAATGAATTCTAGTCACTATAGGTGAGCGATTAGGTGGTGGAGGAGTCTTACAACCGCCTCGTGCCATTAATTAATTACGGGCCCTCCTTCTAGCGCCATTTGTTGACAGGCGAAATTGACCGTCCGTCAACTGGAAGAGTGGATCTAGTCTGGGGTTGTTTAAATAACCCAAGCCGTTTGGGATAACCCACCCTGATGGGTTTAGCGGCTTCGTTAGCTGATCTAAGTCCTAGAAAAACAAAAGAAAAACTATACTAAGGAACTAATCTAAATAAAAATAACAATTAAAACAAACTAATAAACAAATCTAAACTATTATATATACAATCTACTATCTAATACTATAATAACTCTATGAAATTAAACATCTAACTACTAAAAAAAATAAATCTTAATCACAAATGTACAATATTTACAAATTACAGATTTAAATGAAAACTTGCAAAACTCATTTGTAATCTGTCCTAAGACAGTGAGACTATTTTTTTTTTGGATTTTATAATTTATGAAAAAGAAATAAAATTAAACTAGCTAAACTAAGCAACTAAAATAATAACTTTAACTACAAATCTAAACTATACATATATCTAACTAAAATACTTGAATTATACTAACAAATTAACTATTAAATATTAAATAACAAACTGACTTGAAATAACGCTTTAGGTTTGTCCCGTATGCAATGATTGTCTTAGCTGGTCGGAGGGAGGAAACCCACACCGAATTATCCACGAGCTTCTCATAAACTAGAAGCAACTGTGCTCTTCAAATATAATTACAGGACAAACAAGACATAAAAATTTACAACAATCTTATGATTTATAAATCTTCACAGTTAGATATATTTGTATGCAAAGATCTATACAAAATGATTCAATTAACAAAGAAGAGAAATCTATAATCCATTAACTGAAACAAAGTAATTGTTGTACTTTAAAAATAGGAGAGATCAGATACAGACATCATATAAATCAAATCACATCAGTATGTGAAGAATTATGATAGCTAAAGTAGTCAATAATTAATCGCCAACTGATATGCAAAAACTTGAAACAAAAGTTTGATATATTGAAAGGGAAAGTTGTTACAAGACATCAACTTTCATCACAGTCTGAATCATAAATCCATAGTCTGGTTCTCCCACAAGTGAGGATGATTATTATTACAAAAAATAATAAGTATTTAAAGACTTCCCATAGGGTAAAACATTCCTGTGGGAATTATCAAAATAGTTTACACAAATCAGGGAAAATATCCCAAGTTTATGACTCAAGCTAACAACCTAAGACAAAACCAAATCCAAGATATCTCCCAAACTTCCACATTATGCCCAATTGATCACTACAGTTCGAATGTACCTGAAAGAGGACAAAAATAGACAAGTTAAGAGAATATTTTATTGACAAAATGGATAAAAATCTAATTCTTAAGACTAGCTACAGAATCTTGCGATTCTGTAGCTGGTCTAAATTTAACACAGAATCGTTTTTTAAAATCAATTCAAATCTTAGAAAATACATTCAAACTATTGAAAAATATTTGATTTCTAAAAGCATCATTCAAATCGACACTTGTATGCAAATTGAACAAACTAAATCGCATTCAACAGAGATGGATGCACTCTATTTAATTCGTTATCTCAAATTCGGGTAAACAGAATCTCTCATATAATTCGACATTAATGAAATTATTTTCATGAACCAGTTGAAATCGACACAAGTAGTTGCTTCAACCACCAATAAAACCATTTTCGAATCCAAATGAAATCAACTGGATCATTTTTCAAATCGACATAACTGTATTAACATATACAAACGATCATGCTATTTGCAAACCAAATCAAATATTGTATGTGAATTGATACAAATGAAATCATAATTTAATTAATCGGTCGATAACAGGATATGTGGGATTTTTCAAATGTTTGTTATGGCCAATTGGGGGCAGACAAAATTGATTGACAGTCAATGAAATCATCGCTTGAATTAATTTAAAAACAGAATATTAGCCGAGTTTTTTCATATGAATTCAACAGAGATAAAATATATTGATCTGAGTTTAACAAACTCGTTTTGAAAATCAAAATCAACAGAGCAACATGAAATCTATTTTCGATACCAATCCAACTCATAAAAGAAATCGTGCTAACTTAAGACACGCAGTAATCAAATCAAAACAAGAACAAATCGAAACAGTTTGGATTTAACACAATCGTTATGAATCAACATAGTTCCACGATTTTGGCGAATAGATCTTCAGCACAGGTTGACTGTAATAAAATCCAAACGAGAATATTGAGTCAATACAAAACAGAGTCATTTCTGGTAAATCAAAGTCAATCAGGGTTGTTTTGAGTTTATTCGATTTCATCGTATTTACCAAACCAGTCACTAATAATGACGCATATCACATTCAAGGATCATACCAATTTAAGCCCACGAAATCATTTCAAAATCAAATCATAAGAACTAAATTAGAGCCGATGACATCCAACCACAACAAAATTGTATTAAATCAAAACATAACCGTGTTCTAATTTTAGCATAAAAATCTCCTGTACATGATCCACAACATAATCGTTTTTGATAATCAAACTATGACAGAGTCATTTCGAATAATGGATAGAGATAATTGAAAACAAAAACTCAATTCATTATATTAATCCTAGCAATTCATAAAACAAAATTGATATTGAAATTCATACCTGGATAATAAGAAACAACTTCGATTATGATAGTTTGGAATTGACGAAGGTTGTAGCCGATTCGACATTCCTAAAGACGATTGAACCAGTGGTTTTATGTTTCTTGTCATTAGCTTGAAACTTGTCCCTTTCTCTCGACAGTACTGTAACTTGGTTTTCCAATGATTTGATCTTTGACTGTAATAAGGGAACATCAGTGAAATAACGCTCTATCCACACATTGCATTGGATGCATGATGTCTGTTCAGGTTTTGAAAATGCAGTCGAGGGTTGTTTAAATCACCGAGGGTTATGTTATGTAGTTTGATTCATGGGTAGTTAGGATTTTTCTTTAGGCATGGGGGCAAATTAGATACAAAGTCATAGGGTTGCTCGGAGCATAAGCCATGGGAATAAGGGTACTCTCCAGCTAGGAAGCGCTCGATATCTGAGTTCGAGTCTTCGCTCAAAATTATGGGCTTTTGATCAACTTTTGGCTTAGGTTTATTCCAGGAAAGTCTCAATATAAATTGAGCATTCTTCTTACCCTTGTCGTCGACAGTAGGATTACCTTTGACTTTCTTACTCACGGGCTTCTTGACAGCCACAATATTGTTTGTTAGGATGTCGGGTAGGTCGATGTCCGGGCAGACCGAGGGTTTGGGAGAAGGTACAAGGACATGAAATGGCACGGGTGGCCCAACCATAGTGTCACTAACCATGGCTTTATAGATTTGGAAATACTCTGGACCAGCAAAGCCATTTCGATATAGAAAGGCTTGCCAATTGTCATTGTGAAGATTTAAGTGGTGAACGATGATGAGTCTAATCAAACCATGGTGGAACAAGCTACTATCGGCCTTCTCTTGTTTAAACCTCTTTGACATCTTGTACAGACTACGCAGGAAGTAAAATGGCATGTTCAATGGATATCCCATGAAATTCATTAACAGTCGGAGGTGATAGAGAAAAACCAATCCATACCGACCTTCACAGGTCACAAATTGTGTAACCATTATCAACAGATCGTGCCATCGAGGTTTGAGGGTGGAAATAGGCATACCTTTGTCACAGGATGTAACCTTTCATGATACAAAGAGTAATGGCCATGACACCTCATCAACTTTGGAGTTTTTAAACCACCGCTGGCCCGTGGCTGCTAGTCCTGTAGCAGAGCTAATTAATTCCTCATTGAGTTCAAGATGAATATCACCTACTTTAACCCTACACCCATCAAAGGTAAGGGAAAACTGCTGTGCAACTGAAATATTAAAACCCTCGAATTTCTGTACAAACGTGAGCCAACCACTGTCCTCTAAATCCTTACGGGCACAGTCGAACAGTAGCAGAGCTTGAATACCGTTTGTCTCTATTCGCACCATCGGTGCCATAGATAGGAGCACACGGTTAGTGATGTGAATGCGCCAGGGTTTGAACACAGCCTACGCGGGGGCAGAACGCTCACAGGCTTACCTGAAACTAGCCAAGGTGAAACAGGGATAGGGGGAGACATTAATGACATATCATGCGAAGGTGGTGGAGCTAGTTCACTACATGCAAAACAATCATATCTACTGTACAACTGCCGGCACAAATAGCTATTCAACCCACTATTGTATAGGTTAACAATTATGTCATTCAATCAACCAATGAAATCAATGGTAAGTGGATTAAAAATTCGCGTGGGCAAAACTTATAGTTTCAAAACCAAAGCAATGAATCAAAATCACACCAAGGGTTTAATTTATATGAACTACATGTTGTATGAAACGATTTACCAGGGGTCTTGCCACAACACAAATGCGTTTTTAAGAAACCAATGTGCCAAGTGAATCGATCAAAGAACATATAAATCCAATCACCAATGCATCATAAACTTAATCAAAAGAAAATCACCACAGTCTTGTAAACAAAGTCTCATTAACGAATAAGAATGTCAAAAGAATAATGATCTTGGAATCTTGTCAATTGTGTAACGATAAACAAATTCAAAAACACGATGAGCATATAAACAAGAGAGATCATAACAATCCAGTAACGATTTTAAATGTGACTTTGCAAACCAAGTTTTCACACTTTCAGTCGTGAAAACAAGGACAAAGGTAAGTGTGCAAACACATATAAAACAATAGTGTCGTTTTATTAATGAGATTGCAACAAAATCAAAGTTTGCAAAACACTGGTGTAGGCAGCTTATAAGGACATTATGAAAATGTGAATTGGCTGCCAACAGGAGGGCAACTATATTATTGCTTCCACCTTAAGAGGATCAACCATGATCCCTGTTGTTGATACGATGAAACCTAACAATCGTCCTGACGTTATGCAGAACCTGCACTTGTTTGGATTCAAGTGAATCCTGAAGTAGCAACAACATTTGAAGATTAGTCGAAGGTGTGCGGGATGATCCGTTCACTTGCGAGAGCGTGATGCTAAATCATCTAGATAGGCCTTGACTATATGCTTGAGGTCATGAAAAGCAAAAGGCATGGCCCGCTGGAAAGTGGCTCTAGCATTTTTAAGGCCAAAAGGAATCTTACGATATGAAAATGTACCCCATGGACAAATGAATGTCATCTTGTGTTGGTATTCAAGTTTGATTTGGATTTGATTATATCCTGAAAAACAATCCATGAACGAAAAGGCTTCACAACTGGCACATTCATCAATGATCTGGTCAATGAATGGTGTTGGAAAATTATCTTTGGGACATGCCTTGTTCAAATCACGAAAATCGGTACATACATGAATCATGCCTTGTTTTCTATTGACCAACACAGGATTTGACACCCATTGAGTCAAATGGATAGGATAAATAAAACCTGCCTTTAGAAATTTGTCAACCTCAATCTTGATGGCTGCTGCTTTCTTGGGATTGACTGGATGAAGTTTTTGTCGAACAAGCTTGGCATCAGGATACGTTATGATTTCATGTTCAACTATTTTCGAATCGATACCTGGCATTTCCTCATAAGACCAAGCAAAAAACATCATGGAATTCTTTGAAAAGATCTGTGTAAATTTGAATCTCTTCGGGGGAGCAATCCGCTCCGACGAATACATTCTCCACGATGCCAGGGTTTTAGGAGATGTTGATGGATATAGTTTTAGCGATAGTTTCCATATTTCCCTCAGCATAAATTTCCTGCGTAGCTAAGAGATTAATAGGACATGGTTAATCTCCCATCATGGTAACGGTGAATTCTCATGCTTCAATTCGGCTTAACTCTGGGAGAAAATATGATCTGTGATGAAGATCCTCTCAAGGTTTGTCCGGACTAGTCATTGCTTCGATTACTACTTCGTCAAAAGGCAATACTAAGTCTAACGAGTCGACGTTAGCAGGAGAACCCTGAGCCCAAATAGGCTCTAGAAGTGGATCTCACTCTTGTGCAGGAGTCGGATCAGGGTTAGCTGAAGCTTGCTGGACTAAAGAGTACGCTACTTCAGTGGCTGAAAAGGGCATGGAAATAACTGAGTGCCATGTCTCATCCATCATGGTTGATGGGGAAGGAAGAATCCAAGGATCTTCAAAGTAAGTCGTGCAGAACAATGAAACTTGAAAAATCTCAACCTTATGGTGATTAGATATAAATTTGACATTGTCGTGAGGAGGTGGGTAATCGAAGTTACCCATCAAGGATGGGCACAAACCAACTCCTATGTTAACGACACCTGGTTGAGGATTATCAATCATGGGCACCGTGGATGCCCCCAAAGCTGGGCCAGGTCTGGAGAAAGACAGTTGATCGATGGTCACTATCTGACCCTCGTGTGGAAACAACAAGACTTAGAAAACTGTAGCAACCATAGCTTGCATAACATAAGTCCAACTCCATCCTAACAAGAGGTTATAGTCGAGGGGAGCATCGACTACCTCTACTTTGAAACACACAGTTTTCCCTCCTAACTACACAGGAAAAGAAGGAACGATGCCATGTGGTTGGAAAGAACAATCGTCGAAAGCAGTGAGGAGAGTAGGTGATGGAGACAAAGCGGGCTAGCCAATGACCTTCCAGCATGCTAATGACATAACACATGTCGAGGCGCCCTCATCGACCATCGTGCGGAAGATATTCCATGTAAAAGTTTTCATGGGATGAGCCACTACTATCTGAAATGCTACGTGGTAAGGCAGACGAGGTTTTAAGTCGGTTGTATATAACATGATGGTGCCCAAATTACAAGTCTCAGTAGATCCCAAAGAAGTTAACAAGGCTTTCCTCTGAGCAAGGCAGCTTTGGAGGACCTTTAAAGCAAACATTGCACAAGGGGTTTGTGATAAATCCTCCACCACAGAGTAATTCTGGTCGGCCCTTGCATTTGGGTTGTGAGAATCTTTTTTAAATGCACCCTTTGGAATGCGTGTCATTGTTTCTCCCAACATCTTCTCAATCTGTAGAGGAAGAAATGGGAAATCAACTTCTTTACCCTTCTCAGAAGCGCTTGGTTTACTATAGTCGTGCTCTCTAGTTGATATGAAAGAATCACACCTAACCATATATACATTCACGGATGAGGGATTATTTGGAGGCGAGCCAGTTTCTTGGCTACCCCCTTCTGTGCTTGTAGAGGCTTGAGTTAGATTTTTCCCATGTTGAAAGGGATTAGTCAACACTGCCTGCTGTTGATATGTGACAAACGTTTGGGCCTCTGCAAGTCGAGGACAAAGATGGGTTGGGTGGTCTTCCATGCACAAGTTTCACGGATACCTCGCCTTTCGTTTTTCCGTGTTGTCCCCGCCAGCATTATCAGTGGGTTTTTTATCCCCCTTACCCTTCTTTCGTTGTTTTTTATTCCCTTCAGGCTACTGGGTGGCCTTTGGGTTAGTCAACTGCACGGTGCGTACTTCCGACGTTTGGGTAGGGGGAGCAGCCAAAGCAGTAGTTTGGTTGGTAGCTTTGTGTTGTATGGATAACTGTTGCAACTATTTTATCAATTGCTTAGCGGGCTTAGTTTGTGTTGAACCAACAATACCATCGGCATGTGGTCCAACTCTCTATCTAGTTTTATCCAGTATCGAATGTGGTGCATCTGAGAAGATGTTGTATAATAAACCAGACTGAGAATAGATGAGCTCAAACTATTGAGCCCTCATGATGGCATCTTCTTCGGAGAAAACTCCAAATATTGTGATGTCTTTGGATAACTATGGGACCAAAGACTTAAGGAACCACTCAATCAGGAAGGCTGGTGGGACTGGTACTTTGATTAGACTCTTCCGGCGTCTCCATTCTCAGATATGATCAAAGATATGGTCCGCTGTTGTCTATTCAAAATTGGTGAGCAACTCTATGCCAGCATCGTATCTCATAGGTAACTCAAAATGGTTAAGGAAGGCCATCGCTAGTTCACCAAAAGAAGAGTATCTTGAGCGATCGAGCTCGATGTACCATTTCGTGGCACTCCCAATGAGAGTACATTGAAACAATTGCAACTGTACAGACACATCTTTCAATGAGTTAGATGAGCACCAAAGATGAAAGGTAGTCACATAATCATTTGGATCTTCATGAGGCTTGGCCTCGAACTTTGGAATGTCTGAAGGAAACTTTGTCGGCATAGGAGGCCAACGTGGATTGTGACAAATAGGATCATTTAACAACCTTATCAAATCTGGCAAGTGTAACTTCACCAGGAATGGTAGTTTGGGTTGTTGCTGATAACCTGGGAAAAAGGGTCTTGGAGTTTGACTAGCACCAGGTTGCCAGGAAAAGTTTGGCTGCTGGCCCAGATTCTGGTAGAAACCATGGCCATGACCAGCGTAAGGATTTTTCATCTGTGGAGACATCATTGGCTGATTTCCCATAAAGGACATAGAGTGTTGGGCATGCATCATGTTCGAAGGACTTTGGGAAGGATTACCCCATGCTGGTCCTGATGGGAGAGGCATAGTAGTCTATCTAGGGTTCCATTGACTGTGGAAAGAATTACCCCAGAACGACATTCCATAGGAGGGAATGAATCCTTGTCCTGAGTTCCAAGGTCCTGCTATGTGTGCCCCCTATGCAGGAATAGTACCCTACGTGATGTAGGAGCATCGCCCACGTCAAGCGAGCTAGCGCGAAAGTAGGAGACAACTGGACCAGCCAGCAAAATTTCTTTTTGAATTTCACCTTGAGATTATTGCGCAAGTCTTTAATGAAGACTTTTATGAAAGCGCACTTTGTATATTGTGATGGACCTTGAGTGGATAGCTCTCGTCCTTAGGTAGATGAGACATTTAATAGACTTAATGTAAAGTAGATAGAAATTTATTTCTAGATTTGATAGCTTAGAGTTCGAGAGGGAAACAGGATATAGACACCCTCCTTTGTACATTGTATTATTATCAAAGCATTCAGGAAGAGAAGAGCATGCAGATAAGTGTATGAAGAACACCCATGTACAGACATTTGAATTAATAGAAAGAGTTCTGATTCAAATTCATGGCTTGTGTTATTCTCTATGTATTTACGTTAATATGCTCATGAATGTTTGCTTTCTGTCATACATTTGCTTTTATGTGCTATGTATGCGATTTCATGGTTGAATATAAGTCTGAGAGGGAATGTGAATGAGTTTCAATTGTTCCTCTAATTGAGCCAAGAGATTCCTACAAGGAGTGCAGTTGAATTGTCCACAAGGAGTGCATTGATAGAAGGGTTCAGTTAGAGATAACTTTTGTTGCCATTCATCTCAAAAGTGTAGGTTGGGCACCGAAGCCGTGCAAGGCGTGCGCAGGCTAGATAAAGACTCAGAGTTGCGATTCTGAGAAAAGGGATTGAAAGATTTTTACTGCAGGAGTGCGCAGGGTCGAAGGCTTCAACACTTAGTCGTGGTTGAAGATTTTCCACAAGGATTGCGTGCAAGAGTTTCTTCCTGAGAGACTTGAAGTCGTGAAAGCTCAGAAGGGATAGGCCTTCAAAGTTGTTGAAGGGCAGTGGAGAGAAGTTGCGCGAGCAGGTTGAGAAGAAGCATCGCAGGTTGGCGAACAAGTCTCGTGGAGAGACACTTCTTGTCCGTGGATTGCGCAAGAAGAAGAGTGGACGGTCGAAATTCTCCAAAGAGAACCCACGAGTTATCATGGATCGTTGGATCTCTCGAAATTGTAGAAGGTTACAGTGCAAGTGTGGAGAGGCTAAAAGTTGAGGCAAAGCAGAGTCGTTGATCCAAGATAGCTAGGCCATTGGATCCATCACAGGATCGGCTATTGGGCCATCGCAGGAAAGGAGCAGATGATTTGGCCGCGGAAGTAGCGAAGTTGCGAGGTAGTGATATTGCGATATCGCGAGTCTCGACCCTTGGGAGTTGAGGTAGGAGTCATTTGATTTTGCGAGTAGCGAAGTCGTGAGGAAGTGAGATCGCGAGTCTCAGCCTTTCGGCATCTTGTGTTTCGGGGTTGGGAAAACCAAGCGCTTGGCGTTACGAGTGGTGAGATCGTGATAAGGACAGAAGTCCCGACAAGGTAGGTGAAGGTTAGCTTTGACTAACACATTGGGTCTCGGAGATTAGAGAGCCTAGAAATCGATAGTGAACTCGTGAAGCTGCGAAGTTTCGATCCTCCAAGTGCAGAAAAGGGGGATTGAGTGAAGAGAATCTGTGGGCAAGGAAGATTCCCGATAAGGGATCAGAAGAACCATTGACGTTCTTTGGGCCGAGAAGAAGAAGGTCCTGTGGAGAAGCGGACGTGCTCCGAGGAGTGTGACTGCCGTCAAGTGGTATCAAAGCGAGAATATCTTTGCTTTCTGTAGCAGAGAAGGAGAATACACCATGCCGCCCAGAAGAGAGAGACAATCACCGGACCCAGAAGATAGGGAGGTGAGAAGAAGAGGCAGGCCGACGAGAAATCCAAAAATGGAAAGACAGATGAGAGATATCCAAGCAAGGCTCAAAGAGATGGAGACAACACAAAGATGCGGAGTTTTTGCAGGGGATATTAGTGATTCCAAGGTTGAAGAGGAAGCTAGACATGAAGAAGAGGTCACAGCAGAAGATGCATCAACTGAGCAGTTGATCAAAGCCATTGCTAGGATGGGGGCGAAGGAAAAAATGGACATCCCAGTCTATGAAGGAAGTCTGGATGTTGAGGAGCTGCTAGATTGGGTTAGAGCTCTGGATACCTACATTGATTATGAGGATATCGAAGAGGATAAGAAAGTCAGGCATGTTGTTACGCGCTTGAAAGGACATGCAAAATTGTGGTGGGATGAGCTACAAGTAGATAGGCACTGCAAGGGCAAGCAAAAGATCAAGAGTTGGGATCGAATGATCGTGAAGATGAAGGAAAAATTCATCCCAAGGGACTATCAAATTACTTTGTTCAGGCAAATGCAGAACCTGAGACAGAAACTGATGACAGTGAAAGAATACACTGAAGAATTCTATCGACTGAACATCAGAGCAGGTCATTGGGAGAGCGATGATGAGAAAGTCGCTAGATATCTGAATGGTCTGAGATATGACATTCAAGATGAATTAAGCATGCTAACCATCAGAACGGTGGAAGATGCTTACCAATTGGCTCTGAAAGTTGAGGAGAAGCTGAGCCGAAAGCAAGGACAATGAGGGCGAGGCAGAATTCAGCCAAGAGGTAAGGCAGTTGCCTAGGACAAATTTTAGAAGCCCAAAGAGGAATGGAAGAAACCTCAGGGTAAAGCTGAAAGAGGAAAAACCTCACAGAGGCAACCATATGTTGAACAAAGAGGACAACATAATGATCAGCGAGGAGATTATGCTGATGAAAACACTTTTCCTCGTACCAGAGGTAGAGGAAGACGCCAAGGAGGAGTAATCACATGTTTCACATGTGGGAAAAATGGGCACAAGTCATATGAGTGTTCAGAGAAAAAGAAAGACGTTGGAGAAGCTCACATTGCAGAAGCGCAGAGGCGTGATGTTGAGACTGAGGATGCAGAGGGTGGAAGATCGCTTGCGATGCATACAGTCCTTTTGACACCCGAGAAGGAGGTGGAGAATTCAGTGCAAAGGACCAAACTATTCAGAACAGCTTGCAAGACCAAGGATAGGGTATGCAAGGTCATTATTGATAGTGGTAGCACAGATAATATCGTATCCATAGAGATGGTAGAGAAGATGGAGATGGAGATGACTGATCATCCCAGTCCGTATAGAGTTTTGTGGCTACAGAAGGGACACCAGGTAACTGTTACTAAACAATGCTTGGTTGAATTCAAAATAGGTGGGTATAATGATAAAATCTTGTGTGATGTTATTCCCATGGATGTATGTCATTTATTGCTAGGTAGACCATGGCAATATGACAGAAATGTGATTCATGATGGGAGAATGAACACCTATACTCTGAAGAAAAATGGGAGAACCCATATGTTGCTTCCAATAAAGGATAAAGAGGTGAAGCCAGAAGTAAACATCATAATACTTCTCATGAGTGGGAAGTAGCTACTTTCAGAAATGGAGAAGAAAGAATATCCACAATTCTTTGTGGTCAGGAAACCGAGAATTGTTCTGACCAGTACAAGAGTGGACGATTTTCCAGAAGAAATTCAGGAACTACTGGAGGAGTTTGCTGATATCATAGTGGACGAATTACCCCATTCGTTACCATCGATGAGAAGTGTGAGTCATCACATAGACCTCATACCAGGAGCAAGTTTGCCAAATAAAACCACGTACAGGTTGACGCCGCAAGAGAATGAGGAGGTCAAGAAGCAGGTCCAAGAGTTATTGGACAAAGGATTAGTCAGAGAAAGCTTGAGTCCATGTGATGTACCAACAATGCTTAGTCCGAAGAAAGACGTAGGCTGGAGGATGTGTACCGATTCAAGAGAGATTAATAAAATAATCATCAGATACAGGTTTCCACTACTGAGGATGGATGATCTGATGGATTGCCTGAGTGGGGCAAATTATTTTTCAAAAATTGATTTGAAAAGCAGATACCACTAGATTCGCATGAGGGAAGGCGATGAGTGGAAGACAGCCTTCAAAACAAATGAAGGGTTGTACGAATGACTAGTCATGCCGTTTGTCTTGACGAATGCACCAAGTAATTTTATGAGGCTGATGAATGAAGTCCTGAGGGAGTTCATTGGAAAGTTCGTCATTGTTTATTTGGACGACATACTGATTTACAGTAAATCAGAGGATGAACATCTGAAGCATTTGGCCATTGTGATGAGAAAGCTACAGTAGGAGAAGCTGTTAATTAATATGAAGAAGTCCTCATTTATGAAGACAAAGCTCATTTATTTGGGTTTTGTTATTTCGGCTAATGAGTTGAGGATGGATCTGGAGAAGGTGGAAGTGATCAAGAATTGGCCATCACCGAGAAACGTGTTCGAGGTGAGGAGCTTCCATGGTTTGGCTAGTTTCTATAGAAAGTTCATCAGGAATTTCAGTGGAATTAGCGCAGCAATGATGGACACAGTAAAGAAGTGGCATAAGTCTTTTCATTGGACAGCTGAGGCTAAGAAGAGATTCAATCTGTTGAAGCGAAAGATCATAGAGCAACCAGTGTTGGTGTTGCCATATTTTCAGAAGACATTTCAGGTGAAATGTGATGCCAGTGGGTATGCCATAGGAGCGGTCTTGAGTCAGGATGACAGACCAGTTGCATATATCAGCGAGAAGCTGGATGAGGTGAAATTGAAATACTCCACGTATGATAAAGAATTTTATGCTATCATACAGGCATTGAAGAAGTGGAGGCATTATTTGATCCCGAAAGAATTTGTTTTGTACAGTGATAATCATGCATTACAGTTTGTGACTCAACAGGAGAAGTTGAATCAGAAACATGCAAAATGGGTAGAGTATATGCAGAATTTCACGTTTTTGATTAAGCATATTTCGGGTACTACTAACAAAGTGGCTGATGCTTTGAGCAGGAAATGTTTTCTACTGCAGGAGTTTCAAATCAAAACCTTGGGTTTTGAAAATCTCAGGGACATGTACGCTGGAGATATAGATTTTGCAGAAGCGTATGAAGCAGCTGAGAATCCAGTTCTCAGAGATCGGAGCCCTTGGATAGACTATATGATTCAGAAAGGATTTTTTTTCAGAGGCAATTAGCTGTGTATTCTGAAATGCTCCATGAGGGAGAACCTGTTGAAAGAGAAACACAGTGGAGGTTTGGCAGGGCACTTTGGCCATGAAAAAACATTCGTGAAGTTGAGCGAGTCATATTTTTGGCCAGGGATATGTGAAGATTTCAAGAGGTTTGTTGGCAGATGTTGGATTTGTCAGCATTCAAAAGGGAGAAAGCAGAATGCAGGTTTTTATCAGCCATTACCCATACCGGAGAGTCCATGGGAGGCGATAAGCATGGATTTTGTATTGGGTTTGCCGAGGACGCAAAGAGGATTTGATTCCATCTTTGTAGTCGTGGAAAGATTTTCAAAAATGGCACACTTCATTCCATGCTAGAAGACCAGTGATGCGACTCACATCGCAAACTTATTTTTCAAAGAGATCGTTAGACTTCATGGGTTGCCGAAAAGCATAGTTTCAGACAGAGACACTAAATTCATAGGGCATTTTTGGAGGATGCTATGGAAGAAGCTAGGAACTAATCTGGCGTTTAGTTCTTCTTATCATCCTCAAATGGATGGACAAACAGAAGTGGTCAACAAAAGTCTGGGAGACTTGCTGAGGAGCTTGGTGACGGAGCACCATAGCAGCTGGGATAGCGTATTGCCACATGCAGAGTTTGCATACAATGATTCAGTGAATCGTAGTACAGGAAAAAGTCCATTTCAGGTTATATATGGGATGCAGCCAAGAGGAGTTTCTAAATTGCGATATTCAGAATAGACTGCGACTAGCAGTGCTAGTGCAGAAGAATTTGCTGAGGTGATAAGAGAACTTCACGGTAGAGTGAAGCAGCGATTGATGGATTCAAATCAGGAATATAAGCGCAGAGAGGATCAGCATCAGAGACAACTTCAGTTCAAATTTGGTGATCTAGTTCTGGCGCATATGAGAAAAGAAAGGTTCCCGAGGGGAACATATAATAAACTCAAGATGAAGAAAATCGGACCCTGCAAGGTCTTGAGAAAATTTGGAGAAAATGCATATGAGATTGAGTTGCCGGATGGCATTGGGATATCTCTGATATTCAATATCGTAGACTTGTACCCATACAGGGCTGGAGAAATAGAGACTAGAACTGAGGAACCAGTGGTCCAGTGGATGAAACAATTACTAGTAGCAGAGAAGCCACAGATGGAACACATACTGGAGAAGAGAGTGGGAAAGAAGACCAGAAGAAAAGAATACTTTGATTATCTGGTCAAGTGGAGGAATCATCCAGTGGAGGATGCCAGCTGGGAGAGCGAAGCAGTCATACAGAAGCATGGGAAGACCATGCAGAATCTCATGGAAAGGAGCCCATGAAATTTTTCAAGCAAGGGAGTATGATGCAGGAGCATCGCCCACGTCAAGCGAGCCAGCGCAAAAGTAGGAGATAGCTGGACCAGCCAGCAAAATTTCTTTTTGAATTTCACCTTGAGATTATTGCGCAAGTATTTAATGAAGACATTTATGAAAGCACACCTTTTATATTGTAATGGACCTTGAGCGGATAGCTCTCGTCCTTAGGTAGATGAGGCATTTAATGGACTTAATGTAAAGTAGATAGAAATTTAATTCTAGATTTGATAGCTTAGAGTTCGATAGGGAAACGGGATATAGACACCCTCCTTTGTACATTGTATTATTATCAAAGCATTCAGGAAGAGAAGAGCATGCAGATAAGTGTATGAAGAACACCCATGTACAGACATTTGAATTAATAGAAAGAGTTCTGATTCAAATTCATGGCTTGTGTTATTCTCTGTGTATTTACGTTAATATGCTCATGAATGTTTGCTTTCTGTCATACATTTGCTTTTATGTGCTATGTATACGACTTCATGGTTGAATAGAAGTCTGAGAGGGAATGTGAATGAGTTTCAATTGTTCCTCTAATTGAGCCAAGATATTCCTGCAAGGAGTGCAGTTGAATTGTCCGCAAGGAGTGCGTTGACAGAAGGGTTCAGTTAGAGATAACTTTTGTTGCCATTCATCTCAGAAGTGTAGGTTGGGCACCGTAGCCATGTAAGGAATGTGCAGGCTAGATAAAGACTCAGAGTTGAGATTCTGAGCAAAGGGATTGAAAGATTTTTGCTGCAGGAGTGCGCAGGGTCGAAGGCTTCAACACTTAGTTGTGGTTGATGATTTGCCGCAAGGAGTGCATGCAAGAGTTTCTTTCTGAGAGACTTGAAGTCGTGAAAGCTCAGAAGGGATAGGCCTTCAAATTTGTTGAAGGGAAGCGGAGAGAAGTTGCACGAGCAGGTTGAGAAGAAGCGTCACATGTTGGCAAACAAGTCTCGTGGAGAGACACTTCTTGTCCGTGGATTACGCAAGAAAAAGAGTGCACGGTCGACATTATCCAAGGATAACCTGCGAGTTACCATGGATCGTTGGATATCTCAAAATTGCAGAAGGTTACAGTGCAAGTGTGGAGAGGCTAAAATCTCAGGCAGAGTAGAGTCATTGATCCAAGACAGCTAGGCCATTGGATCCATCGCAGGATCAGCTATCGGGACATCACGGAAAAGGAGCGGAAGATTTGGCCACAGAAGTAGCGAAGTTGCAAGGCAAAAATATTGTGAGTATCGACATCTCGGGCCTCGGGAGTCGAGGTAGGATTCATTTGATCTCATGAGTAGCGAAGTCACGAGGAAGTGAGATTGTGAGTCTCGGCCTTTTGGCATCTCATGTTTTGGGGTTGGGAAAATTGAGCGCTTGGTGTTACAAGTGGTGAGATCATGATAAGGAAAAAAGTCTCGACAAGGCAAGCGAAGGTTAGCTTTGACTGACACATGGGGTCTTGGACATTCGAGAGCCTAGAAATCGATAGTGAACTCGCGAAGCTGCGAAGTTTCGATCCTCCAAGTGCAGAAAAGGGGGATTGAGCGAAGAGAATATGTGGGTAAGGAAGATTCCCGATAAGGGATCATAAGAACCATTGACGTTATTCGAGCCGAGAAGAAGAAGGTCCTGTGGAGAAGCGGGCGTGCTCCGAGGAGTGCGACTACCATCACTACGCAGGAGTAGATTGTCCAAAAATGGGGTTGCCCCCAGTCGAAAAAGCGGTTGATGAGAAAGTGTTGTTATCAAACGTCTCATTCCAAGAAAATGGTGTCGAACCTATCGGCATATTATGCGCAGGTGTTCCTTGACTCCCTACTCCAAAAAAACTAGTGTATGTAGGCTGCCCGGTGGACTGCTGATGTGGACCACCAAGCGAAGGGGATGAAGGAGGAATATGACCTCCTGCATAAGGAAAAGAATTAAAAGGGACAGGAGTGCCCCCAAGTTGACCTTGCATAGGAGCATTAGAGCTCCCTGTCCCTAGACCCAAAGTCTGTAAAGTGGAGTAGGTTAGTGCAGGACTTGTACCCGAACTAGGCATACCGTATGAGAATGGAGGGCCTGTCGCACTAGGTGTGAAGGGGGTTGTGGCCACCACCATAGATGGGTTTGATCCACTGTGCGACATAGTTGCAGCCGAGACCATGGTGGCTCAGACTGACAATGGTAGATTAGGAGATGACTCTTCTGTGGTAGCAACGGTGGTGGGTATTCAAGAATTCCCAGAAGGAATAACAACATTTGTTTCCATAGCTGTGTGAGGCACTGTCTAGAGTTAGTGAAATTGGATTGGTACAATAAACAGTGCCAAGATATCAGTGGTTGGGGTTTCAACTGAGCCAAGAGCCTGAAACCTATCAAGGGTATCGAGAGAAAATGTTCCAGAAGACAACTGAGGACCTCGAATGGATTCAAGACCCACAAATCCCTGTGGAAAATGCAAACAATGAAATCCCAAAACAAGCCCTCTATATGTGTTCTCCACTACGATTGGTCCGGCTTTGGAGGGGTTATCTCCGCTACCTTTCCGCACGTGACCTCGTGTTTATCCCCTGTGTTAGAGGGGGGTCCCAGATAACTTCCATGAAACTAGACTTAGACACTCCCTATCTCAGACTCTAATGTTTGGTTTTGAATGGCCTTGAAGAGTTTCCTCTCCAACCTAATCCAAGGCCCTAGTCCTGAACTAGTTTGTGAACTCTACAATTATAAAAGTCTAGTAAATTTTAAAATTAGCATTCCTTTTATGGATTTATCTTACGTCAAGGGGTATGAGGGTGAAACTGATGATGTGTAAAGATGAAATAAAAAAGTGAATGAAAAAGCTGGAAACAAAAAACTTTTACTAAATGCAAAATTTCAACAACTTTTCACACAAAAAAAAGAATTTTTAATTTTTCTAAGATTTTGAACAGTAAACTCAAAGGAATTTTGCTCGAATACGAGCTACTTATGATCTAAGTGGACTGCAAAAAAACTTATGAAATAAAATACTTCTCCCTATCTAATGATGCAGAAACACACTCTTCAACCAAAGAAGAAAATGAAAAGAGATTTTTTTTTATTTAAATGCTAGTAAAAAAAAAAGGGAAAATACCGACAAGCAAAAAACCAAGAAAAACAATTCTGGCTTGAAGTGCAGATCACAAAGAATCATAGTAAAGAATCACACAAAGGCAATTGA
>ML776682.1:762575-803638 GCA_009831015.1 Picea engelmannii | reverse complement strand
AGTTTACACCTTCTTGTCACCTGTAATTTAGCATTATCACATATCCAACCAAGAGGGTATGGTTTAGGATGTGGAATTGTTTCCAATTTTAATTTCTTAACAGTGTCTTCAGATATAAGATTTGCTTAAGATCTAGTATCAAATAGAGTATCTATTTTGGTATGATTTGAAACAACCTTTATGTGAAAAAGTTCTATTCTTTCTTTTTCTTGTCGAGTTGCATTGAGATTACTGTTACTTGAAGAACTAGTACTTGCAATAGAACCCTTACCCTGATAACCCATGGCTGTAATCGTTGTTTCATCACTCGAATAAGAACCTAGATCATGTTGTATGGTTGCAGTAGTCTTTGACTTCCCTTTGTTGCTAAACTTTTTGGGTCTTCTTTTAGGATGAAGTTTCCAACAATGATCTTCATCATGGTCATCTTTTGAACAATGTTTGCATGTAAATTTTTCTCCCTCTTTCTTAACAGCAGCATTCTTTTTCCCATTGCCCTTAAACTTCCTCTTTCCTTTGTCTCCATGAATGAAAGGCTTCTTGTTACCCTCATGAGTTTCATTCCTTCCTCTTGCTTCCAAATGAGTAGCCTGAACAGAAACTCATCTAGATTTGAAGGATTAAACATGAGTATTGTATGTCTCAAATAACTATGTAAAGCTCCAATGTATTTGAGTAAAGCTTCTTGAGAAGACAAATCTACTCCCAAAATCAAAGCTCTTCTCCTAAATTCTTGAGTAAAGCTTTGCACATTTTGTCCTTTAGCTTGTCTAAAATTTTGCCAATCCATAGTAGCTTTTTGCATATATGCCAATGGGTAAAATTGTTTTTTAATTGCAACAATAAAATCATTCCAAGAGGTTAAAATTTTACCATGTTTCTTCATGTCCTCTTGATTCTTGGCTTCCCACCAAATGAGTGCTGCACTATCCAATCTTAAAGAAGCAAGATGAATCTTAGTTTCATCATCTTGAATTTTTTGTATCCTACAATACACCTCAATCTAACGAATCCAATTATCTAATTTCTTAGCATTTTTCTCTCCATTGTACATTGGCAATTCAAATTTAATATCAAGCTTTAACAAAGGAATTTGTGAAGGATTTTTACCATGTCCTTTTGGAGAATTTGGAAGAGGTCTTGAACTGGTAGGAGAAGAAGAAGAAGAAGGAGGTGAGGGTGGTGGAGAAGCACCTTTCTCTCCATTTCCATTTGGAGTTTTATCACCACTGTCTCCCTTGTGCTTTGAAGGGTTGGAGCCTTCACCTTGCAACCTTGTATTCCTTTCTTCCATCAAGAGTTTCATCATTTCTCTCATTTCTATGAAATCCTTTCTGAGATCTTCATCTTCTATAGGAATATGTTCACGACTCTCTTCATGAGCCATACTTGGTGAATGCCTCCTTGAAGCTTACGGTGATGAGAAAATCTTCCTTCTTGAAGGATGAGAACTTGGCTCTACAAGTTGAACTTCTCCTCTTGTAGTTTCAACCTTGTGAGCATCAGAAAACAAAACACTTGCAAATAATCAAGTCTTCAAAATCCTATGCTCTGACACCAACTTGATCTGAAAATGATAAAGACTTTTATTCTTGAAAATATTTGCAAGTTTTAATTCATCTGTTCAAATGAAAATGGATCAATTTTGCAAACACAAATTTTATAGAAATTACAAATTCAAGATGCATATAAACAGTAGCAAATAACAGTGAACAGAAAACAGATAACACAACAAATGATAAAGGATTTCACCCCTCTCTTGGGCTACATCTCTTGGTCCAGCTTCCAATGGATATTTTGTATTATTTTCTAAAAGTTCTCAAATATGTGATTTACAATACTCAAAATTCCAAATAGATGGCTCCAATGGCTTCAGAACATCCAAAAACCCCTAGCTAGGATTTTTCGGCACCTCGCTTGGCCAAAAATTGAAGAAGATCGGCTTCCTGGAAATTCCCCTTCAAACTTGTTGTCTCTAGATCTCCAAAATGCACCTCTTGCTCCTCAACCTAGCCCCCTATTAGCAGCCATTTTGCATTTTTATCTTTTCCTTACAAGTTGCCTACACAAGGGTTTTGAACCCTCAATACTCGTTGCAAATCTTTAAGACAAAATGACACTTTTAGCTTGCGCATTCTCACACCTGCCTTTTGTTTTCATTTTCATGACTGCAAGCGTGAAAACCTCGAGTCGCAAGTCATGTCAATGGCATTAAAATCGTCACCTGATTATTGTGATTAATCTTGTTCATGTGGTCATTTCACCTCTAACTCAATAATGGTTATACATGTGTCAAAACACCAAACCTTTATTTACTTTGCATGTGTATAGATATGGTTTCAATTCGCCATGCAATGAGTTTGGTGTCTTTGATTAAATCCTTGGTGCAATGGTTTCATAGAACGCATACATTTTATGATCAAATCCTTGGTGCTATATTCAAAATTATTGTTTTATTTTAAATTATACAAAAGCTATTATTTGTTCAAACAGTCAGATCGACTTGTCATGGTTTTCAATAGTTGTTTGTTTGGCATATCATTTACATTGTTTTTAACACATTCCAATAGTGATTTGAATCACCAAAGCGTCGTCAATTGTACATGTCAAAATGAATGTTTTGCATGGTATGAAATCATTCCACCACCCTCGCATGCATAAGCATTAATGTTTGCCTTGCACCTCGGGCTACCTCTACTCATTTTGAGAAAACTGTGGGAATTGGTCTTGTACCTACCCTGTCTAACCTCCCCACCATTTACCCTGTCAACTGTGTGTTCTCTCCTATGACCCCTGTAGTGCGCATAGAACCTAATGGTGTCCAAACGCTGATTTTGTTTGACAATGCTCATGAGGACCTGGAGAATGGTGGTTGGTTAGTTTTCATCCAAAAATTTGAGGGTTTCAACCTCGCGGTCGTCCAACAGTTTTCCCTCACATTCGATGGATGTAGGGCCAAGGTTGGAGACATCGAGATTGAATTGAATGAAGAATTCCTCAACTCAGCTACAGGTTTGCCAGCTAAAGGGCATAGGTGGTTTAAGAATTCAAAGGTGGACGAAGTTCCGTGGCCGCTCCTATTTACATTGAGGAAAATTGTCAGTTGTGACAGAGGTATACCAGTCACTGCCCTTAAGTCTAAGTGGCATGATCTTTTGGCCATTGTTAAGAAATTCGTGACTTGCGAAGGTTGTTATGGTTTAGTGTTTCTTTACCATCTTTGGTTGCTTATTAATTTCATATATTTCCCTTTGAATATGCCTCACTACCTCCTACACAGTCTGTATAAAATGGCCAAACGATTTAAGAGGGAAAAGGTTGATTCCATCCTCTTCCATCATTGTTTGATCAAAATCATTATTGTGCATCATTTGAGGCTGAGTCGTGACTGTTGGCAAGCTTTCTTGTTTAGGAATGGCTTTGCCACTCCTGAATGTGTTCAAGTGGACAAGACCATGGTCACTGAAACCCTTGTTTAGGAATGTCGTGCCACCTCCTACCCTCCTACCCGCTGTCAAACCCTCGACCTACCCCAACACTGACCTACCCGACACCATGCCTAACTCATGTTCGAAAGACAATGCTAAGATCGTTAAGAAGCCTATAAGGAAGAAGGGTAAGGGTAATACAGATGTCAATAGCAAGGGAAAGAAAGCTGCACGCTGGGTATCCAGGTGTGCTCGGAATAAGCCTAAACAAAACACATACCAGAAGCCTATTGTTTTGAGCGAAGATTCGGACTCTGAGATTGAATGCTTTTTGGCCGAGGAATACCCTTACTCACACGACCTCTGTTCTGTTGAACCTTATGAATACGTGTCCAACCTCCCACCATGCCTCAAGGATGACCCTAACTTTCCTGGAATTAAGTTTGACAGTGGAACCCCTGGTAATTTAAAAGAACCCTCACCTGTAGTCATTCAGCCCGATCAACAATAGTGCACTCAATACAACTCTTGGCTGGAATGATACTACATAGATTTCCCTCTGTTGCAATCCAAAATTAAGTCCTTAGAGGACCGAGTGGCTGTGTTTTCTAAGGAAAATGATAGACTGCAAGCCAATGATAAGAGGCAAAAGACCATGGGTTCTATCGTCTTCAGAAATGTTGAGGCAGCTACTGCCTTTGTTAACTCAAAGTTATCCTGACCGAATCGTTTTCCTACAACCCTGGTATGTTATTTCAATATCGATTTTTGGTTTGAATTAGCATAGCCGATTGCGTTTGCTCTGAATTAGTTCCATTTTGTTTAAATAGATTGAAAAATGATTCTGTTATTTTCGAATTACCAAGAATGATTTCGTTTTTAATTGTGTTTGCATTGAATCAATACAAAAGATTTGTTTGCTAGATCGAATATAGCTCTGTTTTGATTTAATATGATTTTGTAGTTCTTGAATTAGTATAAATGATTGAATTGGCTCTGAGTTAGTTTGAAATAGTTTTGTTTTGTTTGATTCAAAAACAATTCTGTTTGTTTTGGAATTAGCATAGTCAATTGTGTTTGCATTGAATTAGTAACAAAAGAATTGTTTTATAGATCACACACATTCTTGTTACCATTCGATTAATTCAATACGATTTCGTTTGTTTTGGATTGGCATGAAAGATTTGGTTTGTCATACCAAGAATGATTTGCTTGTTTTGAATTGGTAATAAAGACTCTGTCTGGTTGACCACATACATTCTTGTTATCATTTGGATTCACTTAAAACAATTTTGTTTGTAAATATGACCAGCTACAGAATCGTGAGATTCTGTAGCTAGTCATAAAATTTGGATTTTTTGTTAATTTTACAAATAAAACATTATCTAAACTTGTTTATTCTTATCCATCTATAGGTACACACGAATTTCAATGCGAATTGGATCTACTGTGGTGGTTTAGAACATACTTTTGTTACATATTTTTGGTTTAAGTTGTTAGTCTTAGGCAGAAATAGTAATCTAGGAGATTGTTCCCATTTTTTTTGTGAACAGTTTTGATACTTTCCACAGGGGATGTTTCACCCTGTGGCCTTTATATACACATTATTTTTTGTAAAGAACCTATCACTGTTGGGAAAACAAAGACTATGGACTTATGATTATATAGACTCGAATAGAAGTGGATTTGTTGTACGACTTTAGCTTCAATTCATCTTACTTTTGTTCAAGTTTCTGTGCATTTTAATTTGTAATCAAATTATTGACTACTTTAGATATCAAGATTTGTTACAGTTTGATGCGTTATGATTTAAATTATGTCCATATTTGATATATCTCATTGTACTCACAGCAATTACTCTGTTTGAATTTAATGAAAAGAAGGTTTATCTTCTTTGTTATTTGAACAGTTATGTACAAATCTTCACACTGGGATTTATCTAAATGTGATGATCTGTAAAATATAAGATTGTTGTCATTTTATGTCTTGTTTGTTCTGTCATTCGTTTTCAAAGAGCACTGTTGCTTCCTGTTTACAAGAATCTTGTGAAAAATCTGGTGTGGGTTTCCTCCCATCGAACAGCTAAATCAGATACTGTGCATGGGACAAATTGGAAAGCGTTACTACAGGTTAGTTTGTTAGTGCTATTTAATTAGTTTAGTTCATATATAAATTTCTTGTAATCTGAACACGTTTTACTGTTCATCTTTATAGTTCAGATTTATAGTTAGGATTGTTATTTTAATTGCTTAGCCTAGATAGCTTTCATTTTGTTCCTTTTTCATAAAAATAAAAAAAAATAAAAAATAATATCTTCGCTGTCATAAGACATTTTACAAATGATTTTGCAAATTTCGATTAAAATTTGTATTCTGTAAACACTGTACATATATAATTGAGATCTAATTTTGTTGATAGCTGAACATTTAATTTCATAGAATTATTGTTGTATAATATTAGTAAGTAAGCTGTATATATGGTTTCCGATTTGTATATAGTTTTCAGCAGTTGTTTTTCACTTAGATTAGTTTCTTTAGTTTAGTTTTTCTTTCACTTCCCTAGGACTTAGATCAGCCAACGGAGCCGCTAAACCCATCGTAGTGGATCATTCCAAAGGGCTTGGGTTATTTAGACAACCCCGGACCGGATCCACCCCTCCAGTTGACGAGCGTTAAATTTCACCCGTCAACAAATGGCGATAGAAGGAGGGCCTGAAAATTATTAATGGCATGAGACAGTCGTAAGACTCTTCCACCACCCAACCACTCACCTATAGTGACAAGAATTCATTCAAACGACAACATCATCCCTCAAACAACAACCACATCAAATGATGATATGCAGATCACAGTTGAACCAGTAACCCCTAATCCTACAGGTGGTGATGTATAAGAGATTGTCCACCAATATCTCTTAAGAACACATAGTGCCTTCGCTCGTTTAAGGCAACCAAATCGACCTTTGGACCAACCATTATATTTCTCTAACATCAGAGAACAACTTCGAGGCACTAACCTCACTTTAAACCCTACAGATCCAATCCTCACTCCTACTACAGGAGGATTTGGAATACCACCCTCACAACCTCCATCATCTCCTTCTTCTTCTGGAGAAGACACTTCTGATGAAGACAGTTCCCCTTCTCAGCCTTCCACACCGTGTACACCAATGGCCAACCAGAACAATCCTGCCAGACCCTGGCTCGACCAGGATGCAGTAGCCATACCTGGGCCTCAACATCCCTTACCCAAACATCTGGAGAAATGGCTCCCCAAGTTTGACCCTGACTTTAAACAGATCGCCGAAGATTGCATTAAAAAGTTTATGTTAGCCATTAGACTCCATAATGTCGAGCATGAAGACGTAGTCTATAGGTTGTTCCCCTATAGTTTCGAGGGCAATGCCTCTACCTGGTACTTTGCCCAGCAGCCCCATACCATCGTGTCTTGGGAGAAGTTTGAATCCTGCTTTCTTGAGAAGTTCAGAGACGATAAGTCCCCTAAAGTTCTAGTCATGGAGCTTTCTAGTTTAAAAATGAACCCCAAAGAGAAAATTAAAGACTTTAACCAAATATTCTTAACACTTAAGAACCGAATCCCTACAGAATCGATGCTTACCGAGAATCTTATCATAGAATACTATACTAAAACCTTGCATCAAAGTATAGCCATTTGGGTAAAACGATCTAAAAAAACCACATTGTTAGAGGTCTTCAAAGAGGCCAGCCAGATTGAAAAAGATATCCTTAGTTTAAAGGACACTACTAGCAACGAAACAGAAGCTAGTTCATCTTCCAAAAAGAAAATCGAAATCCTCCCTAGACCTGCTCAAAATAAAACACAACTTAAAAGCTCGTATTTAGAAAACTTAACAAAAGTCATTCAAAAATTGTCAAATCAAGTTATAGATTTGAAAAGGACAGTCGAAGAAGCTTCTTCTAGCAAAGGGCCTTACAAACCCCCGTTTAGGAAGCCTTTTCCCACCAACTGACCTAATCCAAATACCGAAGGCCTAAATCTAGAAAGTCTGCAATTCGCCCTTCAAACAATTCTAGAAGCCCATCATAACTTGATGCCCCCTGAGATCCCTGACGAAGTAGTTGAATAAGAGACAGTTGAAGAAGAAGAATCTTCTCCAAACATTTTTGGACACTTCTCGGATAGCATTTTTCAAGATGATTTCAAGACAGTACATCCCTATAATACTAGGAGTAAGACAACAAACAAACCTTCTTCCGAAAACACTATGACTTTGCCCCCAAAACAATCTAAACCAACTGAGGCTAAACAGAGTCATGTAAACCCCAATTTAGATTATGATTTAGTTGAAGATCTAAAAAAGTTAAGGGTTAACATTTATGTTTATGAATTATTAAAATTTTCGTTTTTGCTACAAAAAATGTTACAGAATATCGCAGAGAATAGCAAGAATGGTAATTCAAGCAGTAATAAGGTTGTTCAGAACAAAGTTCCTTAGAAGACATCCACCAAGAATAATTCTGATCCTCACGAGAAGGGAAGCCTTCCTGTAAATAATATAACAAATGTAGATAAATTAGCTTTAGAGGCTGCGAGTAAAAAGCCACAAGATTCCACCATTAGTACTCGCAGAAATGTACCTCCATTTTTGTTAACTTTCGAAATATTTAATAGAAACGTGCACAATTGTATGGTAGATTCAAGAGCATCATCCAATGTAATGCCATGGTCTATGTGTCAGAAGATTAATGCTGAAGTTGAACAATCCACCTTAAAAATCATCCAACTTGATCGAACTAGTGTTAAAGTTATAGGGGAATTAAGGAATGTGCTTATAAGATTATCGTCTAACCCCAAAGTTCATCAAGTGATTGATATTATTGTGGTGGATATTCCAGAAGTCTATGGTTTGTTTTTAAGCAGAGATTGGTTAGAGTAGCTACACGACTATTTCACAACAGATTGGTCTCACCTATGGCTGCCCGAGAATGGCAAGCCCAACAAAATCAAGGTAAATCATGAACGCTACCTAAAGTTCACAGTCACAGATTTAAATGATCCCAATGAACCATTTACACCTTCTGCCAATTCACCCAAAATACAAGGGATGGATACCTTTTTCGGCAATTTCATGGCCGAGCCTTCATCTATCATTAATCTGGAACAACAGTTCGAGATTGTAGCAAATGTGCAGTCAGCAGTTTCTACACAATGGTCTCATGCACCTGGTAAGAATCAAGTATGGTCTCTCTACTTTAATGGGTCAAAGTCCAAAGAAGGAGCTAGTGCAGGTTGCATTATTATTGATCCAGTAGGTAACAAAACCCTGATTGCATGCAGGTTAGAATTTGAATGTACTAATAACACAACAGAATATGAGGCTTTATTGCAGAGCCTCAGAAAAGCATTAGACATGAACATTCAAAATTTGATTGTCTTTGGCGATTCAAAAATCGTGGTTAGATAGGTAAGAGATTCTATCCACTGCCTGTCTCCGTATCTTAAAAGCTACCAATCCGAGGTATGGAATTTAATGAGTAAGTTTTCTGATTTCAATATAAATTCTATTTGTAGATTGAATAATTTTGAAGCTGACCTATTAGCTAACGTAGCTTCCAAATTCTATCCTGCAGAAGGCTTGTCCCCAAATGCATTCTCCATCGAACTGTTGTTCAGGCCATCCATTCCTGACAACATCACGAATTGGAGAGTCTTCGATGATGATCAACAAATTATTAGTTTCCTGCATATGGAAGAAATGTTCCAAGGCATAGTGATCGATGAATGCACTCATGACGACAATCTGTGCGATTTCACGGTAATACCAAATCCAAGATCTCCTGAATCTTCATCGGACATGGTAAATTCAATCCCTAAATCTGTAGTTAGATTAGAAAAATTTTACGACCTTCAAGATAAATTCAAAAAATCAGTCAACTGTAAAACCAATAGTTCCTCGTTATCATATGAAAAAGTAAACTTGGGAACTAATGACAATCCATAGTGCATTAATTTAGGGGTGGGGTGTTCTGAACAAGAGAAATCCACCTTTATTAAATTGTTTAAAGAATTCAAAGATGTTTTTGCATGGACGTATGATGACCTTAAGACTTTTGACCCTAACATCATACAACACGTCATTCCTATGAAACCCCAAACCTTGTCGTTTCAACAAAAGTTAAGAAAAATGCACCCTAAGCTCAAACTGACCGTCAAAAAAGAATTAAATAAACTCCTGAATGCTAAGATAATTTTTCGAGTTAGGCACACACAATGGGTTTCTAACCTTGTCCCTGTCTGGAAGAAAAGTGGGGAAATCCGACTATGTGTCGATTTCCGAAACCTTAATCGAGCGTCTGATAAAGACAACTACCCTGTCCCACCCATGGAACAGATCCTTCAACATGTATCTGGTTCTGAGAGACTATCCTTACTGGACGGTTTTTCAGGGTACAACCAAGTCCTGATGTCTCCTCCAGACCAACTTATAACTACCTTCCGCACTCCATGGGGCACCTACGCTTATAGGAAAATGCCCTTTGGACTCATTAATGCCAGTGTCACTTTCCAGAGAGCGATGGATATCACTTTCCGTGGCTTAATCAATCAATCTGTCGTAGTTTACCTAGATGATATTACTGTATTTTCCAAAAACAAGACTGATCATCTAGCTCATTTAAGAGCTGTTCTACAGCGATGTCGTAAATACGGCATTTCCTTAAATCCTAAAAAATCTATCTTCGCAGTAGAACAAGGTAAACTCTTAGGATTTATTATGTCAAACAAAGGGATGATTATCGACCCTGAAAGGACTTAAGTCATCTTGAAACTTCCCCCTCCCTCATCCAAAAAGTCTATGCAGTCTTTCTTAGGCCAGATAAACTTCATTAGGAGATTCGTCCCTAGTTTTTCCGAAATGGTGAGACCTTTATAGAATCTTATTACTAAAGACATGCAATATCATTGGGGACCCTTAGAAAACCAAGATTTTAATTCGATAAAAATGGCCATAATAAACGCTTCTTCTTTCATGATCCCCTACTTTTCATAAGACTTCATGCTCTGCACATTTGCTTCTAACTGCTCCTACATTGTTTTCCTAACTCAAAAGAACGTTGAAAACAATGAAGTCCCAATTGCCTTTATGAGCTCTGCTTTCAAAGGTGCGGAACTTAACTACCCAACAGTAGATCATCAAGCTTATGTTGTTTTTAAAGGAGTCAAGCACTTCCGATCTTATCTTTTGAAATCTAGGAAGAAAATTATTGTCCCTTATCCAACCGTCAGAAATATGTTAGTACAGAAGGAACTAGGCGAAAAGAGGGTGAACTGGGTTACCTCCTTACATGAGTATGACATAGAAATCACCCCAGCTCAAGTAGTGAGAGGCCAAGGGCTATGCAAGTTAGTTGCTGACTCAACAATAGGACAACAAGAAGAAAATGATATGTCAAACCCACGACAACACAATCAAAATTTAATCTGCTATGTACAAAACTCTATCAGTCCCTGGTATGATGATATAAAATTCTGTCTTGAACATGGGTCAGCCCCCCATCACTTCAACCCCACTAAAATAAGAGCGCTACGATTAAAATTTTCCTCCTTTCAGTTGATTAATGGTATTCTATTTCGTCAAAATTTTGATGGAGTACTAATGCGTTGTCTTGAGAAAGATGAAGCAGAAAAGGTCTTACTAGAATTGCACGCAGGGGAAGCTGGTGGGCATTTTGGCGGGGACACCACTGCCCATAAAGTTTTAAGAGCTGGTTATTAATGGCCCACACTTTTTAGAGATGCTCATGCCTTGTGTTGCAAGTGTATTATATGTCAAAAAACATCTGGGAAGATACAGAAACCAGCCTTTCCTTTGCAGCTTGTTTCAGTAGACTCCCCTTTTCAGTAGTGGGGTCTTGATATTATAGGTCCAATCAATCTACCATCCTCACAGCAGCATAAGTTTATCATAACAGCCACATATTACTTCACCAGGTGGTATGAAGCTCCCACATTAAGAACTATGAATACCAGTTAGGTAATTGCCTTTTTAAATTCAAATATTATTACTCATTTTGGTATCCTTGATTGCTTAGTATTCAATAACGCTTCTTATTTTTTGTCTCTTGAGATGAGAGAGTTCACTCTAGAAAAGGGAATTAAATTGAAGTATTCTGCCAGCTACTACCCCCAGGGCAATGGATTGGCAGAATCAACTAATAAGAATCTGATTAAAATCATCAAGAGAACGGTAGCTGAAAATCACAAAAACTGGCATAATGCACTATTAAACACAATCTGGGTTGATAGAGTAACATCGAAAACTACTGTAGGTAACTCTCCCTTCTTTCTCATCTATGGTAGAGAAGAAATTCTTCCACCACATATTCTTCTTCCCTCACTACAGCTATCATAGAAAATACAAGAAGAAGATTGCCCCCCTTTGGAGAACCAAATTAACACTTTAATAAAACTAGAAGAGGTAAGGTCTCAAGTAAAACGTAAGGTAGATCAGCATCAACTAGTGGTTAAAAGATGGTTTGATTCCAACTCTACCTCTGATAGGAAATTTCAAAGTAGGTGACCTTGTCTTGAAATGGGACAAATCACATGAGGGAAAGGGAGACCATACGAAGTTTCATAACTTATGGCTAGGACCGTTTTGAATTGCTGAGAAATTGGGTCCCAGCTCTTTCTGATTACAGAATCTAGAGGGACAGCCAGACACCTATCCAGTGAATGGCCAAGATCTGAAAAGATATTTCTCTTGATGACAACCCTGTGTATACTGTGTAAATATTTTTTCTGTTTGCTTTTCCTTTTGCTGTTTTGGTTTTGATTTCTTTTTTTCCTTTATGCTTATTAGTTTTTCTTTTTGGAAATACACATTCCTGCATTTTGAACTGTTCAGACAAAGAAAATAGAAAATTCTCTCTCTAAAATAACTGTTGAAAAATTGTCTAAACATCAATTATAATATACTTCTGAAATTTACAACCATGATAAGGAAAGACTATTGTTTGAAAGAAATTTATTGATTTCAATCTGTAAGTGAAGCCTGTCACGATCATCCATTATCTTCTTACACTGTCCCTATTCCTTAAGGGAATGACTCAGAAGATGTCTCCCTACTTTCGGAGGTCAGTTTTGTAAACAAACCATCTCTGAATCTTAATGAAGGACAGTTTTAAAAAAATTCTTTCAAGGTCTATAAAAATATGTCTAAAATATCATAATTTTTAGCATCACCCCGCTCAATTATATCTCTTTAAAAACTAAATCATAAAAGAGCTGTGGGAAGTGTTTGTAAACCCGCTAGGATGCTGAACAGGTCTGCTGGCAGAGGGTAAATGCATGGATGATGCCAAGACAATTTCTTCGAGGTACTGAATAGGCCCGCTGGCAGTGAAGCAATGTCGGGTATATGAAAATCTGCAAATATGGAATCTCTTGACCTTAAAATGTCCTTTATTCTAATTTGGAACTTCTTGGCAGGATGCGGATATCAGAGTGAGTTAAATGGACACCCTGTCGAGGCTATGAATGCCTACTGGCAGCAGTGGCTCTATAAATAGTATTGGAGATTTATCTTTATATCATGACTCGCTTGTCTTAAGACTGTTATCAGTTTTCATCTTTTAAGCATAGCTGGAATATTTGATTAATGATGATGTTTAAACAATTTTCTGGTTGTTTTTAAGTTAAAATTATTCTCATTATCATAATCTGGATTTGTTCTTTTGGCAGAGATAACTTCTTCTACCAGTGTGTCGCCATTGTTAGCAGCCATTTTGCATTTTTATCTTTTCCTTAAAAGCTGCCTACACAAGGGTTTTGAACCCTCAATACTTGTTGCAAATCTTTAAGACAAAACGACACTTTTAGCTTGCACATTCTCACACCTACCTTTTGTTTTCATTTTCACAACTATAAGTGTGAAAACCTCGAGTCACAATTCATGTCGATGGCATTAAAATCATCACCAGATTATTGTGATTACTCTTGTTCATGTGGTCATTTCACCTCTAACTCAATAATGGTTATACATGTGTCAAAACACCAAACCTTTATTTACTTTGCATGTGTATAGATATGGTTTCAATTCACCATGCAATGAGTTTGGTGTCTTTGATTAAATCCCTGATGCAATGGTTTCATAGAACGCATACATTTTATGATCAAATCCTTGGTGCTATATTCAAAATGATTGTTTTATTTTAAATCATACAAAAGTTATTATTTGTTCAAACAGTCGGATCGACTTGTCATGGTTTTCAATAGTTGTTTGTTTGGCATATCGTTTACATTGTTTTTAACACATTCCAATAGTGATTTGAATCACCAAAGCGTCGTCAATTGTACATGTCGAAATGAATGTTTTGCATGGTATGGAGTCATTCCACCACCCTCGCACGCATAGGCATTAATGTTTGCCTTTCACCTCGGGCTACCTCTGCTCGTTTTGAGAAAATTGTGGGAACTGGTCCTGTGCCTAGCCTGTCTAACCTCCTCACCATTTACCCTGCCGATTGTGTGTTCTCTCCTATGGCCCATGTAGTGTGCATAGAAATTAATGGCGTCCAAACGCTGATTTTGTTTGACAATGCTCATGAGGACCTGGAGAATAGTGGTTGGTTAGTTTTCATCCAAAAATTTGAGGGTTTCAACCTCGCGATTGCCCAACAGTTTTCCCTCACATTCGATGGATGTAGGGCCAAATTTGGAGACATCTAGCTTGAATTGAATGAAGAATTCCTTAGCTCAGCTATGGGTTTGCCAGCTAAAGGGAAGAGGTGGTTTAAGAATTTGAAGGCAGATGAAGTGTCGTGGCTGCTCCTATTTACATCAAGGAAAATTGTCAGTTGTGACAGAGGTATGCTAGTCACTGCCCTCAAGTCTAGGTGGCATGATCTTTTGGCCATTGTTAAGAAATTTGTGACTTGCGAAGGTCATTATGGTTTAGTGTTTCTTTACCATCTCTGGTTGCTTATGAATTTCATAGATTTCCCTTTGAATATGCCTCACTACCTCCTAAGCAGTCTGTATAAAATGGCCAAACAATTTAAGAGGGAAAAGGATGATTCCAGCCTCTTCCATCACTGTTTGATCAAAATCATTATTGTGCATCATTTGAGGCTGAGTGGTGACTGTTGGCAAGATTTCCCATTTAGGAATGGCTTTTCCACTCATGAATGTGTTCAAGTGGACAAGACTGTGGTCACTGAAACCCTTGTTGGGCCTGCAGTGCCACCTCCTACCCTCCTACCCACTGTCAAACCCTCGACCTACCCCAAGACTGACCTACCCGACACCATGCCTAACTCATGTTCAAACGACAATGCTAAGACTGTTAAGAAGCCTGTAAAGAAGAAGGGAAAGTGTAGTACAGATGTCAACAACAAGGGAAAGAAAGCTGCACACTGGGTATCCAGGTGTGCTCGGAATAAGCCCAAACAAAACATAGACCAAAAGCCTATTGTTTTGAGCGAAGATTTGGACTCTGAGATTGAATGCTTTTTGGCCAAGGAATACCCTTACTCACACGGCCTCTATTCCATTGAACCCTATGACTACGTGTCCAACCTCCCATCGTGCCTCAAGGATGACCCTAATTTTCCTAGAATTAAGTTTGACAGTGGAACCCTTGGTAATTTAAAAGAACCCTCACCTATAGTGACTCAGCCTGATCAACAATAGTGCACTCAATGAAACTCTTGTCTGGAACAATACTACACATATGTCACTCTGTTGCAATCCAAAATTAAGTCCTTAGAGGACCAGGTGGTGGTGTTGTCTAAGTAAAATGATATACTGCAAGCCAACGATAAGAGGCAAAAGACCACGGGTTCTATCGTCTTCAGAAATGTTGAGGCAGCTACTACCTTTGTTAACTCAAAGTTATCCTGACCAAATTGTTTTCCTACAGCCCAGGTATGTTATTTCAATATCAATTTTTGGTTTGAATTAGCATAGCCGATTATGTTTGCTCTGAATTAGTTCTGTTTTGTTTGAATAGATTAAAAAATGATTATGTTATTTTCAAATTACCAAGAATGATTTCATTTTGAATTGTGTTTGCATTGAATCAATACAAAAGATTTGTTTTCTAGATCGAATATAGCTCTGTTTTGATTTAACACAATTTTGTAGTTCTTGAATTAGTATAAACGATTGAATTGGCTCTAAGTTAATTTGATATAGTTATGTTTTGTTTGATTCAAAAACGATTCAGTTTGTTTTGGAATTAGCATAGTCGATTGTGTTTGCGTTAAATTAGTAACAAAAGAATTGTTTGATAGATCACACACATTCCTGTTACCATTCGATTAATTCAATACGATTTCGTTTGTTTCGGATTGGCATGAAAGATTTGGTTTTTCATACCAAGAATGATTTGCTTGTTTTGAATTGGTAATAAAGACTCTGTCTAGTTGACCCCATACATTGTTGTTATCATTTGGATTCACTTAAAACAATTTTGTTTGTAAATATGACCAGCTACAGAATCGTGAGATTCTGTAGCTAGTCATAAAATTTGGATTTTTGTTAATTTTACAAATAAAACATTATCTAAACTCGTTTATTCTTATCCATCTACAGGTAGATATGAATTTTAATGGGAATTGGATCTGTTGTGGTAGTTTAGAACATACTTTTGTTACATAGTTTTGGTTTAAGTTGTTAGTCTTAGGCAGAAATAGTAATCTGGGAGATTGTTCCCATTTTTTTGTGAACAGTTTTGATACTTTCCACAGGGGATGTTTCACCCTGTGGCCTTTATATACACATTATTTTTTGTAAAGAACCCATCACTGTTGGGAGAACAAATACTATGGACTTATGATTATACAGACTCGAATAGAAGTGGATTTGTTGTACGACTTTAGCTTCAATTCATCTTACTTTTGTTCAAGTTTCTGTGCATTTTAATTTGTAATCAAATTATCGACTACTTTAGATATCAAGATTTGTTACAGGTTGATGTGTTATGATTTAAATTCTATCCATATTTGATGTATCTCATTGTACTCAGAACAATTACTCTGTTTGAATTTAATGAACAGAAGGTTTATCTTCTTTATTATTTGAATAGTTATGTACAAATCTTCGCACTAGGATTTATCTAAATGTGATGGTTTGTAAAATATAATATTGTTGTCGTTTTATGTCTTGTTTGTTTTGTCATTCGTATTCAAAGAGCACTGTTGCTTCCTGTTTACAAGAAGCTTGTGAAAAATCTGGTGCGGGTTTCCTCCCATCGAACAACTAAATCAAATACTGTGCACGGGACAAATTGGAAAGCATTACTACAGGTTAGTCTGTTATTTCTATTTAATTAGTTTAGTTCATATATACTTTTTTTGTAATCTGAACATGTTTTACTGTTCATATTTATAGTTCAGATTTACAATTAGGATTGTTATTTTAATTGCTTAGCCTAGATAGCTTTCATTTTGTTCCTTTTTCATAAAAATTATAAAAAATAAAAAATAATAGCTTCGCTGTCATAAGACATTTTACAAATGATTTTGCAAATTTCAATTAAAATTTGTATTCTGTAAATACTGTACATATATAATTGAGATCTAATTTTGTTGATAGCTGAACATTTAATTTCATAGAATTATTGATGTATAATATTAGTAAGTAAGTTGTATATATGGTTTCCGATTTGTATATAGTTTGCAGCAGTTGTTTTTCACTTAGATTAGTTTCTTTAGTTTAGTTTTTCTTTCACTTCCCTAGGAATTAGATTGGCCAACGGAGCCACTAAACCCATTGGAGTGGATCATTCCAAACGGCTCGAGTTATTTAGACAACCCCGGACCAGATCCACCCCTCCAGTTGATGAGCATTAAATTTCACGCGTCAACACCCCCACACACATTTATGTGTTAAAACCCAGCATCGGGCACAACCGCACAACGGTGTGTTGTAGGACGGTTACGCACCTAGGCCCTAATTGCCAAGGCCATGGGTAAATGTGAAGCACCATATGACCATGTGCATATATACAAAGGGCCAAAGGTTTAAACGGTCGTAAAGGTGCACGCCATGGTCATATTGTATACACATAAGAACAGGGGCCCATATGAAAAGATGCTACATTTAAACATATGGTCGGAGGGCACACCGTGCCAGTGGTTACATTGCAACGTATATGACCAGGTGTCGGGTCTAAGCCCCGGCTTGGACCATGCCCATTTCAAAACTCATTCAAATTCAAATAAATTCTTTGCCATATATATAATAAGAAACTTATGGTGGCGCACCGGTTGGGTGGCCCTTCCCAAAGCATTACCCCTGCCCAGAGGTCACGGGGTCGAATCTGGCCAACAACATAAGTTTTAAACCAATACCAGGGTGACACGTGGCGACCACTGAGTGGTCCACGTGTCAGCATTTCATTTGCCACCAATGACATGTGTCATACGCCAACTCATCCACAATCCTGCCAACTAACATCTGCCACGTGTCGTACAACCCTACCATGTGTCGTACGGCTCTGCCACATGTCGTACGGTCTGCCACGTCGGTATCCGTATGGACCGTATGGATTGTACAGTGAGCACACATTTTTTTTTTTGCCTGTTTGTCGATTTGAACATAACGTGATATCTCTCTCATCCGACGTCTGTTTGAACCCAAACAAGTTGCATTGGGTTCGTGATGACAAGGCCTACGCTCTCGTTCATTTTGAAATGATTTTGAGCACTTTGAATTTTGAGAAAAATTTAATTGCCTGGATCATTAGGTTTATTCTAATGCATTTCTGATAGCAGTGAGGGCACATTCACACTCAGTAGAGGAGTTATTTATGCTTAGAAGTGCCTTTTGTTTGGACTTTCCATGTGTTGTTCTATAGTGGAATTAGTTCCAGATTTGAAGCCTTCTTACATGCTCATCTTAGGCCCACCACGCTACTATTGGAGGAATATATGATGATTTTGTAGTGCTAAAGAGCCTAACTTACATAACTATCTCAGGTAGATTATAGGTTTCAGGGACAGATTTTGTGTTATTTTATGGCGGGATCCTTTGGAAGTTTTAGACTAGTGTTTTAGAAGTAAGCCTGTTCTCTGATAAGCTACTCAATAGGTAGATTTGAAGAGGGTAGGTAGGGAAATGTTGTTGCTTCAAATATGTGGGGTGAATGATGTTATAACCTAGGTTTGGTTTGCAACTTTGCACATCATCAGCAGAAGAGGCAGAATTTGAGTACTGGATTTGGAGTGGTTTATCCCTGCTTTATTTCTCTTATCTTGCCCTATTTTGAGTAGTATAGGGTGCCTCTTCCTAGCTGGCTTTATCTCAGCCTTAGCCTTTAAATTTTGGCATTGTCTACCTATTCTACAAAATGTATTTTTTCGCAAGAATCCGACGATATAAATTTACACGAATCTTTATTTTTTATTGTGCAAAATCCATTTCTGAATGCAAAAATGGATTCAACATGCTGAAAAATACATGGGGAACTCACATTATACATAAATAATTAATCAAATCTATGAATCTAATAATTTCTCGCTAGATTTCAGACAAATGTGATCGGGAAAAATCATCATTTCATAAAACATGTAGTCTACAGCTTTAAATTTTATCCAAACTGTTCTGGGGGTTGATCTTTAGTTTGTGGCCAGTATGAATGCTTTCTTTGACTCCAGTTTGGCTGTTATTATTCTGGACCGTGTGATGGTCTTGCATACAGATGGGTAGATTTATTGAAGTGTCTTTTGGAAAATGTTTGAGTGTGCCACAAACTCAGAATAAAGACACATTTATGGAAGAGAAAATTATGATTCTAGCTTAAAAGGAACCTCTGTGTACTTCAGTCTATTTTCACTCTCATAACAGCTAGCAGTTAGTGTGCCCTTTGTTGAGGGAGTTAAGATAGCAGTAAGGGCAAGTTTATTGAAGGCACTACACTTTATTCACTCACACAAATGGGGTGCATTAAGTCGGTACTTTTCAAATATGTTTCCCTTCTTTCAGATATTGAACAATAGCTGAGAAAGTAATTTTGTGGTGAGGAAGTGGATAGGTCTATTTCATTTCCTGCATTCTTAGAGAGGCGTAGTCAAGGCCTAGATTGAGAATGCCCTTTAGGATATTGAGATGGGTCAACTAGAAACCCTTTCATAAGGTCAAAGGCCCACCTTGAAGGAACCCTCCACCTTATAAGGAAAATTAAAAGGGTTTTATGACATGATCGAGGTTATGTATGCTAGTAAAGAGAAGTGCTCCACTACCTGTAGATTCGATTACCTATTTTAAGGAATGAACATACTAGAAGAGATTTACTTGAGGAGTGCTAGAGTTAGTAGATTGACATGAAGTAGCCAAGACATAGTTAACGCTTTCTTTATGCAATTTCCATCATGTTTGAGGAGAGACCAGTTTTGCGAAGTCTTCTAGATGAAGCTTTATCATATTTTGTTGTGAATAATGATCATGCTTTCACCCAAAGAGGCATCCAAAGAACTTTTTATTAAGGATAAATGCATGTATTTGACTTTTTGGAGTAGAATTTGACCTTCTTAGGAGGAATTCAGCTTGTTTTCATTATATATGAATGTAACGCAATGTATTAGAGGTGGCATGTCTAATATTTTGAGAGCCAAGGAGAAACATATGCATGTACTTTTCCTAAATTGAACACAGAGACAATTTTCAGACTTGTGAAGAGATTCTTTTGATTTGATCATTGGTATGATTTTTTTTTCTTCAATTGTGTAATGTTTCTCTACTGTATATGATAGATTTTATGATCTCCATACTATAATTGTCTTCATAGAATGCACACAAGGTATTTGATAGGATTTCACAAAATAATGTAGTTTCATGGACTACAATAATTGCAGGCTATGTTGAGGATAGGCAGAGTGATATTCCCTTGAAACTCTTTTGACATATGGAAGTAACATGAATGGGAATGAACTCTGTCACTATCTCTATCATTCTACTAACATATGCCTACTTGGAAGCTCTACAACATGCTAAGGATATCCATGGTTACAACATTAGAAGTGAATTAGGGTTTAATTCTTTTGTTGAGATTTCACTCATTTATATGTTTGCAAAATGTGGGTGTATAGAAAATGCATGTCTTGTGTTTGACAGAATATCTCAAGGAGATATAGCCACATGGAATGCAATGATCCCAGGGTATGATATGCATGGACATGGTGGTGATTCCATTGCACTCATTTATAATATGAAATAGGTAGGATTTATACCAAACCGTATCACCTTCACAACTCTTTTGTCTACCTACGACCATGCAGGTATTATAGATGAAGTTTGGAAATCCTTTGATTGCATTATTTGAGATCATTATAAAATTAGGCCTACCCCAAAGAATTATGCATGTATGGTTTTTTTTTTTTGGCCATGTTGGGTGCTTGTATGAAGCCCATGGGTTCATAAAAAGAATGTTGATTGAACCTAATGCTAGTGTATGGGGGGTTTTATTTGGTGCTTGCGGAGTTCATTGCAAATTAAACCTTGTGTGGGTGCAACAAAGTTGAAAATTTTTCAACTATGGGTGTAGTGGTGTGACAATTATCCTTTGTAAAGGAGGCCCTTAAGACATGGGGGAATTGAAGAGGTTTAAATTATGAAGGCCTTATCACTATCGATTATGTCACAAAGTATTTCCACAATGAGTGGCAACTTATATACCCAACATGACATGCTTGAGGGAGAGAAAAGTATATTGGCATATATGAGTGCTCTTAGTACAATAGAGACTTCAATATTTAATGGCCTATAATAAAAAGCAAGTGTTTAATGGTTCCTCCAAGAGTGGGGTGTCTTCCCATATCTAAATTGTAACTTGTTCTATATCTTCCCACAAGTTGGAATCATTCTTTATGAATAAAGTAACCCAATCCTCAAGCAAAAGATAACACCTATTAAATTTTTTCTATGGGTGTTCTAAGAGGTGAAGCTCCTTATATACCTTGTTTTGAATACATCATTCATCAAATTGGCTTGGCCTGGGAGCTGTTATAAATGTTGATTCAATGCTCATGATATTCCTAGAAATGTTTGCTACCAGGAGAATGCCAAAAATCACTTCAATTTCGAACTCCAATGAGTCAATGACATTGATTTCATGTATATATAACCATAATTATACTTTCTTATGCTCCTACAAATTTAGAATGGTATATAATACCTCATCTCCATATCAACCATTACATATGCTGCTACAAGTCTCATAAATCCATTGAGGTTAATTGCACTTCTAAAGCCTTGTCTTAAGGTTCTACCATGCTCTCGGAAATTGTGTCCAAACTTTAGAAGGATTAGTAGGAAAACTTGGCACAATATATTCCTCACATGCCATATTGAATTGACACAATATATTCCTAAAAAAATGATGTATTTAGTTTGGAATCTGATCTTATAGTAGACAGGAATGTAAATGCTCCAATATTGGTATAAAAAAACCAGTTAAATTGGCAGTTATTTTGAACCTGTGTACTATGGAATTCAAATTCGACTGAAGTGGGTGAGTGCATACATCAAGTTATCCAATTGTCCAATAGAAAATATTAGCATGCATGATATATAGAGGCTCAAGTGTATGCAATCTATAGCTTCTAATATGCTCAATGTTATGGAGGAAGTCATGTAAACATTGGTTTGGTGACTTTTGGAGATATTTCTACTTACATACTATAATCCTAATTTAAGTAGGGAAAGGATGGACTTAGATGAAGGAAAGCGAAAACCTTGTACAAAATACTGAATGCCTTATGCAATGAGTAATAACATCATAACATTCTTTCAATATATGTCTAGTTAACCTCACCTAAGCAAGGTCCCCAAAAACCTTTACCCATATGGTATGATGGTTTCAACAAGCGAGTCGATGCTTGCCTTAATCTAAATCTACACAGGGCACTAATTATCTAATAGAGTACTGCAAAATTTCCCATTGTCATGATCTTGTACCCATTTGAAATGCAAGCTCTATATTAACTTGATTGAATGAGAATCTTAATTGCAAATAATTATATAAGAAAACTCATTTTTTGAAAATCTATGATATATAACAATGCCTACTTCCTATAATGGATACATTATCTTGTTAGAATGGAGACTAATACATGGACTTCAATGTTTGATTCTATGAAAAGATAATGCATGTAATGGTTACATTATCTTGCTAGAATGGATATTAATATGTAGACATCAATGTTTGATTCTATGAAAACATAATAAATAATAATAAACTGCAAGGACACAACCAATTGTCTTAACCTTTAACCTTTAGGCCAACCCCTTATAGTACGATAATTTTCCCATATAGTTGACAATATACTGAAAATTCCCACTAGCTACAAGGTCACTTTCCTAAATTATGATTAATGCTTTAAGTGATTTATGATTTTTTATCATTTAGTATTAAAAGAAAGTATGCTTCAAACATTCTAGTAGATAAATAAAGTAAAACCTTCATTAATATTAGCATGATTGATGAATATATTGGTTAAATTTGGTATTTACCTTAACATTCATTGCACTCTCAATTGAGAGTGACTTCAATTACATCTCTATTACAAATATGGTCACTAATAGATGTCGTTGAACTACCTACCTACCCTCATTCTAACCATCCACACATTTTTCTGGGATGGACCTATAGAACTCTTGCTCAACTTGTTTTCATGGCAAAAAACCAAAGACTATACATTCAATTTATCATATGTGAATAAAAGTTATTACAAGGTCTAGTGTTCATAGGTATTTGTTATTATGTTTTCTAAATTGCAAAACAGAAGCTCCAACTCTTTTCTAGCAACTTCTTTCACAAATGATCTTGTATATATATGTGTTTTATTTCCCTAGGAAATCTCACATTATTTGTGAGAGAAATGAAACTCTAAATGTCACTTCATAACATCATAGGATATGTTGGTTTTTCTCCAACATTTGATAGCAGCCTATTCAATCTAATTATTTTTTCCTTTCTTTTGCAACTGAGACTAGTATCTTCAATGCTTCACAAAGATGCAATAAAATTTCTCTTGTGGCACAATGATAGAAATTTATTGTCAAAAGTAAACAACTATTCTTCTGTGGTAAAAAATCAACATTAAAAGTTCTCTTGTTACACCATGACAAATTTATTTCCAAAAGTAAAGCAATAACATCTAGCAGAATTTCTTTTTGGTCAACATTACCTTCATAATCAAACATTGTAAAATTGTACAAGTTGTTGAAGCTCTTCACTACAAGTGCACACACTAAATATAATGCCAAAATTAAGTGTTCTATTTAGATATTGCAACATTAGTTTAATTGTTTTCCATACATGCATGGGTTATTTATTATTAGCTACAACTTTGATTAATAAAACAATTGTTTGTAATTAATAAGTTAATAATGTAATGTGATCTTAATCAATGGATTTTATCTTGTTGATATGTAGAAAATAGATATTAGGATTGGCATGAGACACCACATTAAGAAAAACCAAGACAATCAATATAGGCATGTGCCCATGTTACCCAAATATTCAATATATTATAAATGAATGAAACAAGTGCACAAGATAATAGAATGCAGTTGAGAGATATTCATCTAGTGAATATCCCATTGGAAACTATCGGCAAGTGAAAGAACAATCAAAATGGTGTTCATCTTGGAAATAGGAGAAAAATTATCTCAAGTGACCAATCAATATGTATGCTTATCAATACTACCATTCACATAGAATTTCATTTTATAGACCCATTTATATCCAACAATATTCTTCCCTAATGGAAGAGATACCAACTCCTATATCTCATTTTTCATCAAGGACATATAATCTTATCTTATAACATTCTCCCATACTTTCCATGAGCTTATTCATAGTTATAAGGATCATAAATCATCACGGGTATCAACACAGTGAAATTTTTTATTTTTTCTTATGATCATGAGTCTTTTAGAGTGTTCAAGAAATCATCGACATTAGATATTGTTTCCTCAATGATTTTTGTAGCCCACTTAGGACAACAAGTTTCTCCAACAAAAAGTAATCCTTACAGGTTGACATTTAGTCTATTGACTATATGAAGCCTTGTAGTTTGAGATTTTACCAGATCTAATATTTTTATTCATTCAGAGATCGAAAAGATCTTATTGGGGAGGCTTCATGCAGAATATGCCAGGAGAGTTTCAACACCTCAATAAATGGTCAGCGAACTTTTTTATTTTCCTAAGGTTATTTTTATGTAGTATTATTTTTCACAAGTGAATTTTCTACTTTTGAGCCCTTACTAAACATAATATCTTCTCTTGGATTAATTGGAATTGACAGTATTGAGTGAGCCCATTGACGTGTAAGATTTTTGAACCATATATTTTAGTGTTTGGGTTTTGGCACATGCCTTTTTTTAGTAGTGTAGTTAGATCAGCTAAATAGTTGATATTTCTAGAGGTTTGAATTATTGAACAAAGGTCATCCTTATTGAATTGGAGGAGAGGAATTTAATATGCAATGGAGTAATAAATAGCTCTATGGATGACTTAGCCATTTGTATTTCTGAAAATGTTTGCAAGTATTCCGAATGGATTGATGATTGTGAGCGTGTAAATAATTATAGCTAAATGGATGCATCTGCAGACTTAGATAACATATCACATATATCTTGAATATATTAATTCAATATATGGATGTTTCTTTTCCTGAGATTCTATATGAAATCTGTGAGAGCATCTACAGTTTGGATGTGCACCTTCCTCATAATGTGCAATACCGGAAGCCATTTGAACAAATTCACAATATTCTTCTTTGTCCTATCATGTTCTTGGATCATGTTTGAAAAATGACAGATGTTAGGTCACTTAATATATCTACTACACAGATTAACTGTGTATATGGCAGTTAACATTAATTGTTATTTGAAGCTAGATGGATTAGTTGTGTATATAACAATAACATTGGTTGTTATTTGAAACTAAATTTGGAATATATATGTGTTGTATATCTATAGGCCAAATCTACTATAGTTGTTGAAGTATTTAAATTTGTCTTTTTTCACCTTTTGTTCTAACCGAGTATTGGGATATTGAATTTTACATGGTTTGGCATTTTTAAATGTCTTGGCATGAGATATTATGAGATTTATATCTGGAGTCCAAATATGTTATGCTTGTTTCGAATTGCTACAATTTGTATTCTATGAATTTTCTCTTCTACTCAATGTATATATATAGAACACTTGCATGCTATGTGTGAAGTTGTTGTACTAGCCAAAGGATACAAAGCAATACCTGCAATGACTTCAAGTTGTATTATTGATGATATAATTTTTTGCTAAATGTCAAACAAATTGTCAGAGGTTTCAATGAAGGCTCTAGAATTTTTATTGCTTAGATATCTCATTGGTATATAGGATCTTGTATTGGATGGCACTTGTTTGAACGTACCCAATAAAGTACAGTATTATTTTGATCCTATCTAAAAACAGGGACTTACTCTCTAGTATATTTTTGCAGTCTTATTACGCATGATTGCACTTGAGGTTTTGGAATTTATCTCAACAATTGCGAGTTCATGTGATAACACACCCGAGACATATCCTAGTGATCCTAAACCTCATTAGACAATACCCCCTTTACCATTGGAAGTTAGTTCTCCTCCTCAACCAACCTTGATTAAGACTGATGATATAGATTTAGATATTGATATGGCTAGTATCTTAGCAAAGGTTAATGTACCTATCCCTCTCAGTATTGATATTGTATTTTTTTTTTCTTTAAATACCTACAACACAATCGCTATTGCGACATCTTGGAGTGTCACTCCCATAGCAACCATGTCAAAGATGATACCTCTTAATGTCTCTCTTGCCACGTTCAATACGTCACTCTTGCCACATTTAAGACGTCTCTCTTGCCACATTCATGATGTCGGTCTTGCCATGTTCAATACGTCGGTATTGCCACGTTCAAGATATATGTATTGCCATGTTCAAGACGTCTCTCTTTCCACGTACCAGATGTCTCTCTTGCCACATTCAAGACGCCTCTCTTTCCATGTTCAAGACATCAGTCTTGCCACGTTCAAGATGTCGGTCTTGCCACCTCCAAGACATCGCAATAAAGACGAAATCTATGTCGTTGGAAAAGAGACATCACGTGAAAAGATGTTTGAGGGGGTCCATTGTTTGTCATTTTCCCAACAATATAAAGTGGAAATTGCATCAAACGTGCCATCAGAATTTGACCCAAATGTACTAGTGTCATGACATTGACCTCCGGCCCTAAGTCGAGGACCACATATTCTATATCATACTCTCCAATATGAGCATTTAGGTGTAACTCCTTATTTTTCCTTCTCTTATTGGATAGTTGATGTACTGATTTATTCAGTAAAGGATATACCCTTCCTATCTCATACTGTCTGACCAAATTTTGTAGTTCTTGTATGGCTTTCTCATCTTTAATCAGCTCTATAAACGTATACAAGAAACTGACAAGTTTACTTGCCTCCTTTCCATCTATGGGCGAAGAAGAATGATCAAATTCTAGAGGCATTCCACATTCTCTTACGTCTGGTCATGTCTTCGATGAAGAACCTTGGTCTCCCCTGAATTCTCTTCTTGCCTCCTCGAACATAATTTGTTTTTCTTTCTTTGCATCAAAAGTTTGTGTCTTCTCTACAGCTTTCCTGACTCTTGATTCTTCTATAGTCTTTCCTTGGGTCATTCTATATTCTCCTGTAACAGTGCCTCCTCGAGTGATAATAGCGACTCTAGGGTCTTCCTCATGGGGTTCTGCTTTGATTAATTGTATTTGCAGGTTCTACTGTGGTCCCCATCTCTCCTGAAGTTTAGCCAGCAATGTTGGACATTCCTCGATAACATGCTCGAAGGAGTTTCAATAGTTGCAAGTGGTACAAGGGTTCTGACAGTCCCTTGACAAGTGTCCTGGCTATACACAATTATAACAGATTATTTGTCCTCGACCTCGACCCATACCTCCTCCTCTACCTCTTCCTCAGAATCCACCATGAGGGTTGAAGTTTCCTCTCCCAGGGGAGTTATACTACATAGTGTTTCCTTCTTGCTGTACTTCACCTTGAATTTTGTATATATCACTTAACCTTTTGTGCATGAGGTCATAATCCCTACACTCTGTATAATCATGCCCCATGGATTTACAGAACATGCAATACAAATTTGTGGGTATCTGAACATTTTTTGCATGTAATAGCACTCACCAGGGTGATATCTATTTCTACGTACCTCACACCAGGGTAGGGTAACTTGCTTCAAGGGGCTCAGAGCTCCAAAGACCAAGTATTGATGTAATAGGGGACAATGTTCCTTATCATGGCCTTTTGATTTTCATCTGATACACCAGATGTCTTCTCTTTTGTCTTTTTCCTTGTCTTTCTTTATATATTCGACCTGTAGAGACAAACTAGTTAGTTGACTCAAGATTTGACTCATACCTGAGCTAGATTCTCCCATAGGGGATGATTCTAGATTCATGGTGATCTCCAATGCCTCATCCTATGAAGCAATCTTCTGTTGCATTAGAGGAACTTTGATATGTGGTAAGAGAGAAAGAATGAACCATTCCTTGTTCTGCTCATCTAGGATTTGAAAACTCAGATGGCTTGTCAATGTCTCAAATCTCTGATCGAACTCTCATACTAGTTAAACTATTATCTACTTGATTTCTTTTAGTTCTGTAATGCACTGTGACTCCAACTTGGGTTTCTTGAACTTGACAATCAACGCGTTCTTGATCTCATTCAGTGGTTTAGGCTAGGTATTTCCCTTAACAAATTTCATGTACCAACTCAGTGCACGGTCTCTTAGGGTAGTACTAAACTGAGCTTGTTTGACAGATTCGTCGGTGATGTTCTTAATACTCCATACATCTTCACATAGAAACCACTTTTGATTAGGATCTTCATATCTATCTCCTCTGAAGGTGTGTAACCTCATCTCATCTGCCATAGATCTTCCTAGGTTTCCTGACTGAGTATGTGTTGGGATACTAGTGAGAGTGCTCTGAATGCTTGGGTGACTCTAATTACTCTGATTTCTTAATGTTGTTGAATCAATAGGAGGAGTAATAGTACTTACTTCAATATTCTGCGCAGTTCCTGAAGCTTCTGGCTCTTCCCGGCGAGGTTCTTCAACTTTCCATTCCTTTGGCCTAGTGGACTATGAATTCTCCTCGTCCATCATATCTACGTCTTCTCCACTGTAGAAACCCTCATCTGCATAGTTCTTATTAAACAGGTTCACAAGAGGAAATTCTCTGAATACTCTCCCACTGTGCGTATGGCCAGCCTCTGTGTCGTTGTTGCTATCTAAGTTATTGAACATTAGCTCTTCAATCTAGCAGACTACTCTATCTTCAATATGTTCTTCTCATGCAATAACATCTTGATCTTCAGCTTCAAAAAATGTAAAAATTCTTCTCTAGGTCCCTTAAAGAAGTATCTCTTTGCTTGGCTATACGATTCTACTTTGTCAATAACAAACTCAGTGATATACCCTCCAATGGTACTATCAAACCATTGATCTACTTCTCTTGACAAGACGTTATCAACTCTCTTGACCTTCTTGATCAATGCCGACATCCAAACCACAGGTGGCCTAGATCTAATCTCAAATTGGGTATCTGCTAACCTAGCTAGCCACTCGTATAACTCTCTATGGATTCCTCCAAAGAAAATCTCATGTATATCAGTAAAGATATATCTTTCCAGCTAATCTTCTATACTAAGATTAGGGTTCTTGTTCTGGGCTTCAACGAAATCCTTTTCTTGATCTTCTATCCACTTATGAATCCGTGTCTTTGATGGAAACCACCTTGCCATTCCCTTAAGAAGATTCTTGTCCTGACAATGGAAGCATTTGTTGGCACAGGGGAAGAACCAAAGTTCAGCTCCAAGAGTGCACCAACAAGCCCTAACTATTGGCCATTTCGAAAACACCTACGAGGCAAATGCAGTCTCACCCGAAGTAGCTATGGGGGTGTTTCAGGGAAAAGATTTCTACAACCAAAGGGAATAACAAGTGGATCTAATATAAGAGAAATACAACATTTATATATCACTTACCAGTTCAAATCTACTCTGCACAACTATCTATCAGATCTAACATAGTAATGCAAATAACAGTATATCAAATCACAAAGAATAGAGCATCAATCACACACACAACACAAGATATACATGGTTCACCCTCTCTCTAGGGCTATGTCCATAGAAATGTTCTTTATAATATATTAAGATGAAGCATATAGTTCTTATCTGCTCTCTCAGCTAGCACATCTTGTTTCTTCTCCTCTCTGTCTCTCCCCTTCTTATGCACCCAACTGCAGGATTGATCTCTGCACCCAGCTGAAGATCTTACAATTCCAAAAGGCTCTTACTCTTATCACTTCTCTCTCCCACAATAATAATCTCTCACACCAATAACAAAACTAGAACAACAATACCAATAACAATAATAACAAAAACCCATCCAGGTCCTTTAGACCTCTATTTATACATTACAATAGCTCACCAATAGCCTTAGGCTGAGACCTAAGTGTCAAAACCCTAGATACCAAAACCCTAGGTGTCTAAAACCCTAGGTCAACTTGACCCTCATTTTCAGTGCTTCAACAACCTGTCTTTCCTTCCTTCTCGCGCGGTGCTCCAAAGCATTCAATGGTATATTTTTTTTCTTGTTGAGTTGTCCACAGTCCATATTCCTTGTTGATCTATCATCCTCGATCTCCTCATCTAATGACTTGATTTCTCTTACTTCACTCCATCTTTTCTGGTCTTTTGCTTACTTCGACCCAGTAACAATCATTGTGTTTTCTGCGTAGTTCACATTTTCCCTTTTCTTCTTTGATCTTCGCTTACTTCCATAACCAAGGGCCAGCAAATTACTTACTAGTGCACCTATGCTAAAGATTGCTGACCCAAATGAAATTTTTGTGGTATGTACAGAGGCATGTAAGGAAGGACTTGGGGGAGTCCTCGTGCAAAATGGACATGTCATTGGTTATGAGTCCATAAATCTTAAGGATCATGAGAGGAACTATGCCACACATGAATTGGATTTTGCTACCATTGCCCATGCCTTGAGGATGTGGAGGAATTATCTCATGGGGAAGAGATTTGAATTAAGGACATACCACATTGGCCTGAAGTATCTTTTTGAACAACCAACCTTGAATTCCATGCAAACAAGATGGCTAGAATTTTTAAGTGAATATGACCTCGATATCAAGCATATCAAAGGAAAAGAGAATAAATTTGTTGATGGACTTAGTAGAAGATTGCATCTCATGCATGCTAATGTTGTTAGTATGCATTAGTCATAATTGAAGATCAGAATTTTAGATGGTCTTGTTACAGATCAACATTACCTATGGGTAAAGCAAAGATTACAACAAGGAGATTCACAACAGAAAATAAAGGAGTATGAGATAAAGGAAGATCAATTACTCATACATAAGAATATAATCTATGTTCCTAGTTTCGGAGAATTGAGGAATTTGGTATTGAAGGAAATGCATGATGTTCCTTATGTTGGACATCCTGGTTACCAGAAAACTATTACAGCAGTAAGAAGCCAATTCTTTTGGCCGGTAATGAAAAAGGATGTTGTTGATTACATTGCTCGATGTATGGAATGTCAGAAGGTGAAGGCTAAGCATAGGCACATAGTGGGTTTGTTGCAGCCATTACCAATCCCAGAGAAGAAATGGGAAGTGATAACCATTGACTTCATAACTAATTTACCCAGGACATCAAGGCAACATTATTTAATCATGGTGGCGGTTGACAAATTAACAAAGGCTGCTCATTTTGTTCCTGTAAAGACAACACATACAACAGATAATATTGAAGAAATTTACATGAGAGAGATTGCTAGGTTACATGGGATACCTAGGACAATTGTCTCGGACAAAGATACAAAGTTTACCTGCAATTTCTGGAGGGAATTGTTTAAAGGATTTGGTACAAATATAAACTTTAGCACAACATACCATCCCCAATCAGATGGACAAACAGAGAGGGTCAACCGAATAATTGAAGACATGCTGATAATGTATGTGATGGATGAGCCATCTAAATGGGAAGACTATTTGCACTTGGTTGAGTTTGCATATAATAATGGTTATCAAGATTCATTGAGAATGAGCCCATTTAAATCCTTGTATGGTAGGAAATGCAATACTCAAGTGAGTTGGGAGAACCCAGCAGATAGAGTGGTACTTGGGCCATAATTGCTCAAGGATATGGAAGTCTAGATGGTCAAGATCAAGCAGAATTTAAAGGAATCTCAGGATAGATAGAAATTTTATGTAGATAAGAACATGACAACTAGAGAATTTAAAGTAGGGGAGCATGTACTTTTGAAAGTGAAGCCCAAGAAAAGATCTTTGAAATTGGGTAGTTGTACAAAGCTGGTAGCCAAATTCCGTGGTCCATTTGAAATATTGGACATAATAGGGCGAGTCAGTGATGATTTTAAGGATGGGAATTTATTTTAAAATGTAGAAACCTTGGCGAATATTACTAATCCTTCATATGTCAACTATAAATATTTGGCGATATTTTTTTTTTAATTTTTAAATTTCTAAGTATTTTATATAGTTTTTATAAAATTTTGGTGATTTTTAAGGTAAACTAATTTTATCCTATAGAATTTGGGTGAATCATTTTTAAAATAGAGAATATCGTTTTTGGAAAAACAATGGAAAATTAGCCCATGAGTGAAATTTAGCCTCTAAAATCATCTATGGGGCCAGTTGCATACATGCTTGCATTCCCTGCTTCGATGAATGTGCATAATGTATTTCATGTCTCTTTACTAAAGAAATATGTACATGAACCTAACCATGTTATTGATTGGCATCTGATTCAGGTAGAGACAGAGGGAGACTTTCAGGTTCAACCAGTGCAGGTATTAGACAAAAAGGTCAAAATGCTCCGGAATCGAGTTATAGAGATGGTAAAAGTTTAGTGGACCTGCTATGGTCCTAAAGATGCTACTTGGGAGCATGAGTATGCCATGTAGTTAGAATACCCACAAATGTTTGAATAAAATTTGAGATTTTGATCTCTATTTTGTATATGCACTGAGGACAATGCCAAAATAAGGGGGAGGGGATGTAACACCCCGGGTTCTGAAACCTGAATTTTAAATAATGTATTGTTACAATGTTGAGAGGCCAGAGTGCCCAAACAATTATTAAAAGGCTAGTGTGCCTAAGAAATGTAATTTTTTTATCATTATTAATAATAAACATATCATTGGATGCTAGACGAATAAGGACTAGAGTTATAGGGGGCTATGATTCCACAAGAGAGGGGGCTTGAGGGGATAAATATTATTTCCTATTCTATTTACCCTTTTTTTCTAAGGGAGGGATCAATTACGTGAGCCTCTTGGGGGAGTCTAGGAGGTTCTTGACTCCCCACAAAATACTTAAACCCTCCACTGAACTATTGGGGGGGGGTTGGTCGATAGCTCATTTCTCCTTCATCTGTTTATGTGTTCATTCACTTGCTCACTCATTCATTTTCACTCTTTCCCTACCTATCACTCATGGATCCATCATCACCCATGTCTTGGCTTGGGAATGGAAATGAACTGCCAAAAATTAGCCACATTACTGTTGGTTATAGTGCTCGCTGGTGTAATCTAGCCATGACTTGAGGCATGCATGTCTAAGATGCATTAGCCTGTCTCCATCCTAGTTCCCAGCTGCAATTCATGAGAGTTCCAACATTGGGATTCTGGACCAGTTGCGTTGGAGCCAAAAATAAGGAGAAGGACTGCCTGAGGGACTACATGGCAAAGAAGGGTGGAGGTCCATTCTCTTGGGTGGTGCAAGCTGGGTAGAAGAGAGATGGGTACTAGGATTTTTGTGAGTGTTAGGAAGTCCTATGAGAGCTTGAGTTTTGAATAGTTTGGGGAAGCCAAGTAACACTTTCGAACCATCCTTGTGGATTCATAGCCCTGGCTCAGAGGTTACCTTGCTATTGATATTTGGAGTGGTAGTGTCTACGGTTGGGTAGAACGTCCTTTCTTTACATGTCATAGATTTTCATCCCATATCCCACTAAATATAAGAATTTCATCTAAATACACAATTACAAATTCATCTAAGAATGGACCGACTACATCATTCATTACACCATGAAGGTCGTCGTGGCATTAAAATTCCCAAACAACATAATTAACCACTCAAATAGACCTTGTTTGGTTTTAAAGGAAGTTTCCCATGCATCCTGTTCTGCAACCCTGATCTGATGACTACACAAATGCAACTTAGTGAAATAAACAACCTTATTTAATTGATCAAGTAAATCATCTATGCAAGGAAGAGGGTATCAAATTTTGACTGTGATTTTGTTTAAGCCTCGATAATCGGCACACATTCGCCATGTGCCATCCTTCTTTGGAACCATCACAATCAGAGAACTGCAAGGAGATGAGTTGGGCCTAATGACCCCTCAATCCAACTAGCCATGTTCTTGCTTCTTGATCTTTTTCATCTCTATAACCGACACCATGTACATGCCCACATTAGGAAGGGGAGAATCCTCTTGAAGATGTATTTCATGTTGGATTTCCCTCTTAGGAGGTAATCCATCTGGTTCTTGAAAGATCTCATCATAATTAGAAACAATATCAATTAATTCTTTCTTATGGGAAGGATCATATCCTTTGAAGGTGTCAGATGTTCCAACACCCTTTTCTCTTACAACCATGAATACATATCTCTTATTAGTATTTATGAGTCTTTTCATTTGTCTTGCACTAACAAGTGTTGTGTTTACCTTCATGTTGTGGGCTCTAACAATGTATTCCACTCCTCCTTTAGTAAGGCGATATTTTTTCTCATGATGAAAGAAGACTACTTTTGTATCATAAAGATATGGAATCCCTAACACTATTCCACATATATCAAGTGAAACACCATCCAAATCAACTTCATCAACCAACTTTGAAGCAATATAAAATATAACTCTACATTGATTGGTGACATTAAGTTTTTCTTTGTCAGATACCCAACCAAGAGGATAAGGCTTTGGATGTGGTTTTGGTTCAAGGCATATTAAGTTAGCTTGGGAACCTGTATCAAACAAATTGTCAATCTTAGTATGCTTAGATACAACCCTTATGTAAAATAATTCATTCCTCTTTCTTTCATCATCATGAGATTCAATAGTGGAACTTGAACTAGCATGAAGGGAACCTTTACCTTGTACTCTAACCATGGTGATATTTTCCTCATCTCCTGAACCAGAACCAAGATCTTGTTGTACTGTAGCAACAATATTTGTCTTCCCCTTTCCACCAAACTTCTTTGGTCTTTTCTTCGGATGCAGTTTCCAACAATGCCCATCATCATGACCATCCCTCTTGCAGTGAGTGCAATATGTCTTTCCTTCTCACTTCTTTGTAGTAGCGGTCTTTTTGTCCTTTATTTTAAACTTTCCTTTAAACTGATTATGTGGGAACTTGGAAGGATTATTTGTGGGATCTTCTTGAGCATTCCTTCCTTTTCTTTCAACGTGCCTGGCTTTCACACAAACTTTGTCAATACTGGTGGGGTTAAATAAGAATAAAGTATGACAAATATAAATGTGAAGTGCGCCAATATACTTCATTAAAGTTTCATAGGAATCTAAAGGAGTGTTTAGTGAAAATGTTTTCTTCCTAATTTCCTCCATGAAACTTTGTATTGTTTGACCTTTAATTTGTCTTAAAGTTTGCCTTTCCATCATTGCTTTATGTAAATAACCCAATGGATAAAATTGCTTCCTTATTGTTGATTTAAATTCTTCCCATGAGGAAAGAATATTACCACACTTACTTATGTCCTGAAGCTTGCTCTCCCACCATATGAGAGAATTTCCTTCCAACCGAAGAGAGACTGATTTCACTTTCAATTCCTCTTCATCAATTTGTTGTACAATACAATATACTTCAACCCGTCGGATCCAATTATCTATCTTTTCAAGATTAGCATCTCCATTAAACATAGGCAAATAAAAATTTACATCAATCTTTAATAATGGTTTCTTAAAAGAGTCTTTATGGATAGCATTAGAATGATGAGAATGATGAGAATGATGAAAATGATCATAGGAAGAAGAGCTCAAACTTGATGGTGGAGATGGGGGCTCAGGAGGGTCTCCTCCAACCCATTGGTTCACTGAAGCATTTTTATCTATTGGTGTTTCATTTTTCTTCTCTTTCTTTTCCATCCTCTTCTCATAGTCTCCATCCATTCACTCGACCATTTATGACATTTGATAGAATACCATATGGAATTTTTTCTCCTGTTTATCACACTTGTCCTCTTCATCCATTTTCTTCCTTCGAGATGCATGACCAATCTCTCGGTTGAAAGTCTTAAGTGTTCCTTCACCCTACTTATTCTTGGTTGTAGTAATCATTCACACTCAACAATTCAACTTAAAGATGACTTCTCTGATACCAACATGATCCAAGATCTTTTCATCGTTATGACTTATTAAAGAATTGTATTAAATGAGCATAAATTAAAGTGCACCATAAAGAAGGAATCTCAATAAGAAGGAGAAATAAGAATCAATCTGAACACAAAATCTTTATAATGAAATTCGTCCCTGGTGGACTACGTCTCCAGGTCCTTCTCTCAAATGCATAGGCCTTTTTATTAACTTAGAAAAAGAATTTGGCAAAATACATAAGTATACCTCATTCTGGAAATAAGTTGCAGAATATTATCTCAGATCAAAAAATAGACAACACTATTGAATTTGTGGCGTCAAATTACTAAAAAATGACTATCTCCATGCCTCAATCTGACACTGGCACTTCCATGCCCATCAAAATCCCATCTTGATTTGTGTGCCTGTAACTTGCATTAATGACTATACCTTGTCTGCATCGAAATTCATTCCCAATCGTACCCTAGTGCACCTCTCTCTCAACTCTAGCAAAATTAGGTTTAAATGTTAAAACCTTGGTGGATAAAAAAAAAGGGTGATTAGGCCAACCAGTTGACGGAGGTTTGAATTAGGCATTGGTTGGCAGGAGGTCCATGGTTCGAATCCTCCTGGACCCCATTTTTGGGTTGATGTGATAACCATTGAAATTGTTGGCAGGCGCCTGCCTTACCGACCGTCGGAACTGGCGTCGGTCGGTCGGTACCCACCATCGGTTCTATTATACATATATATATGTTGACTTGTAACACCTCGGGTTCTGAACCCCCAATTTTAAATAATGTATTATTACAATGTTGAGAGGCCAGAGTGCCTAAACAATTATTAAAAGGATAGTGTGCCTAAGAAATGTAATGTTTTGATCATTATTAATAATAAACACATCATTGGCTGCTAGACAGACAAGGACTAGAGTTATAGGGGGCTATGATTCCACAAGAGAGGGGGCTTGAGGGGATAAATTTTATTTCCTATTCTATTTACCCTTTTTGTCTAAGGGAGGGCATCCGTTACGCGAGCCTCTTGGGGGAGGCCAGGAGGTTCTCGATTCCCCACGAAATACTTAAACATGCCCCTGGATTGTTGGGGGGGTTGGCCGATGGCTCGTCGCTCCTTCATTTGTTTATGTGTTCATTCACTTGCTCACTCGTTCATTTTCACTATGTCCCTACCTGTCACTCATGGATCCATCCTCACCCACATCTTGGCTTGGGAATGGAAATGAACTGCCAAAGATTAGCCATGGCATTGTTAGTTGTAGTGGTCAATGGTGTAATTCAGCCATGGCTTGAGGCATGCATGTCTGAGATGCATTGGAATGTGTCAAACCTTGTTCACAGCTACGAGTCTTGATATTTCTAGCATTGAGATTCTGGACCAGTTGTGTTGGATCCCAAAATAAGGAGAAGGACTTCCTGATGGACTACGTGGCGAAGAAGGGTGGAGGTCCATTCTCTTGGGTGGTGCAGGCTGGGTAGAACAACGCTGGGTACTGGGATTGTTGTAGGTGTTTGGAAATCCTGTGAGCTTGAGTGTTGACTAGTTTGGGGAAGCCAAGTAACACATTAGAACCATCCTTTTGGATTCATAGCCATGGCTTGGGGGTGACACTATTGTTGAGATTTGGAGCTGTAGTGTCTACGGTTGGGTGGAGCGTCCTTGGTCTGTAGCCAATTGGTGTCATCTTTATAAAGACAAGTGCTCTTTTTTATGGAAACATTTACTTGTATATGAATGTATTTCATTGTGTATTTATTTATCATTTAATTGAATCTTTAGAAGATGCATGATTGTTGGTTATTGTTGTGCATGTCATTAAATCTTTTCTTTTATGCATCCTTATTAATTTAAAAAGGTATCGGTAAGAGAAAAATTTCCCAGGGTGGGCTTGAAGGTGGTGTAGCACAGCCTGTGGGTGGTCGGGGTGTGTTACATGACTCTTATTAAAAGGCCAGTCAATATTGTTTTTGACCGTTTGGATTCTAGCCCTCATTGGGCATCTGTGGGCTGCCACGTGGAAGCCATTCATTGGTCCACGTCATCCATCTTCATCATCATCCTACCACATCACCTTCCTATCATGTCAGCCTACCACATATTGTACGGACTACCACATGGCCTTTTCTCATTGGTCTATGTGTTGACCTGAAAATGTCAAAAATGAGTGACACATGGAAGCCACTAGTGTTGCCATGTCATTATGATGATATCATCATGACACATGTCACCCTATGATTGTGCCATGTACCATGTATTGATGCTGACTTCATCCGTACTGTTGTTGATGTCAGTAGTATGGATGTTGAATCATCCCTGCTGACTTAGCTAGGTTGACCAAAACATTGACCGTGAATATATTTCAATCCATAACTCCATTTGAAAAACTGTTTACACCGTTGGAAATATTGTGATGCGCTCTTTGCAATGACGCCAATTTTGTTGAGTTTTGAGGACTTTGAATTTTTTTCCCTTTCTCTATCTATTGAGGCCATTCTAAGCTTCCTCAGGTACTTCTGACAATTATGAGTCATTCTTATGCCTCCCTAGTTTCTTTGAGATAATTAGTTCTCAATAGATCTGAATCAAGTTGTTACTTGGCTATCTAGTGCATTTTCATGTACCTGGAATTGACAGGTGCTTAGTTTGTAACTACCCTTTGTTTTTCATATGACCAAATTGTTGTGACCAATAGCTAGATACATAAGGTGCAGGGTTTGTTATTTTATAACCTGTAGGGAAATTATTTGACCAAGTGACCATATACTATGACCAGGTGTTAACCCAGTTGGCCCTTTAGCTCATCGCCACTTTTCATATGATCTTGACCTGTGACTGAGGGTGGTGTCTAAGTGCTAACCCAAGCTAATGCTTAGTGCTTATCAATATCGACGGTCACGTCTTAATATCACATTTGAGATGGATGATTTCCATTTACTTCAGAGCTTCATCCTTCGGTACTTCCAACCTTTGTAATCTTTAAACCTTCCGAAGTACATTTCGCGGAAGTAGATCAGATGGTCTATATTTTGTGTTTTGTTAGATGGAAAATCCTCCCTTGTCCATAGGTTTCAAACAAATCAATGGCCATGACTTAATATGCAGTTGAGTGGATAGTTCTCATTTACTTCGGGAATTCGGAGCTTCAAGACTCTAACTTTTCCAACTTTCCAACTCCTCCGAAGCAAATTTCATCGAAGTATGTATTATCTATTTACTCATAGATCTGATGGTTTTGTCTCAATCTATGGTTGAGTGGATGGTTTGTTCAACCTCAAAAAGATGTGTTATTAATGTCCTTTTCATTGTGCACTTTTAGGATCTCGACCATGAATCTTCATTCTCAACAGATGGTCAAATATTACTTCAGAGATTTGACACTCCTGGACTCCTGGTTACTATAACTCTGAGGTAGTTCAATTCCTCCAGAGTGTTTACCTACCGAATAAGTCATAATGTTGTGGTGACTGCTTGTTGTCAGTTTTTTAGTACACCTTACACTATCCTTCCACTGCGCTTGATATAACAATCGAGAATGCTCCTGGAGTAGATCAACGGTTAGCATTAAATTGCAATTTGTGCTTACTCTATCTTTCCACTAAACTTGATCTAACAGTCATGATTCATCTTGGCAGATATTAGATCAATGACCAGTGTTAGTTAGTCACTTTGTGCTTTGGAGCTTTTGTTAGTTGTTGGTGGCAGGTGATGGTTTCCCCCAAAGGACATACTCTCGGAGTGACGTAGCTTGCTCACGTCACTGTTGGTGTGGCACTGGCTCAGTGACTTCTACGTGTCACCTATATTTGTGACTTTTGTATATCTAAAGTGAAACCTAGACCTTGACACTTGTCACCATAGGATTGCATCATGTGTCCTTGTTGACGTGGTATTGCTGACGTGGATCTCCTAATGTTTTACATGTCCTCCTCCTGGATCTAATGGTCATACTTAAACCGTCGTGGAGATCTACGATTAGGGATGATTGTAGAGTCCCAACTAAAAATACCTTTAAAACCATCATCGAGTTTTGAAATGGAAGATGCACGTTGGCGGATGGACCAATCTGAGTCATCGATTTGTTGACAAGTGACAATCGGTTATCGTTGTGGATTGCAGAACCAAAATTTTTGTGGAAGTTAACTCATCCTTTTAATCCCACAATGGATCCCCGCTGTCGATCTTCCTTCACTAAAATCTGATGGTCATGACTTAATCAGATTTTGATCTAATGATCTTCCTCTACAGCTCCTAGATCTAATAGTTGTCATTTCTTCGGGAATATGACACTTTTGAGACTTCGATCTAATCCTCCTAAAATGGCAAAGTGTCGAATAGATATATCACCGTAGATCTTTCTTGTCTTGATCCTATGGCCTCTATTTATTCTGTAACCCTGGGGTTTGAGAGTTCTTGGCTCATCTTATTTGTTTATTGTTGGAGTAGTTCAAGGCCAGAGTTGACTGCGCTCTCAGACGTGTTACTCTAGATCATCTTTCCTTTAGTGTTATCAGACAATTACAAATTAATCTGTTTATATGTTATCTCTGATCGACGGTTGTGATGCCACTCTAATTTAATGGGAAATATTTAAATGGAATCTCAAATCTACAACTTGTAGAATGACTCCTCAGTCACTTGTATTTTTACCTATGTTCGATAAACGGTCACAATCTCATCTGATTCCTTATAGAATGTGCAAGATACCAGATATGTATAATATGCAGAACAGAAACGAAATGCTAGAAATAACAGAATAACAGTAAAATATCCAGCATAATCTTCACAATACACAGAAATGATATACGAAATAGCAACAGAAATAGCACTTGATTCAGATAGCAATGTTCACAGGCCTCTTCGAGGGGGAAACCTCCAATCGAGCAGAGCTCTGTTACAATAATATCCAAGCTAGGGTTCTCATACCCTCAACTCCTATTTATACTAAAAAGAAGCATCTAGAGGAAGATCCTTCTAGAAGCAAAAGCTTCTATTAGGTCTTCTTACATCCGCCTTATTCTATTTTATTGAAAGGTCTTATTTAATATTGACCTTTATTACATCCGAATACATTGATCTACCTATGTGTGGGTTAGGACCTTAACATGTCCTCCCCCTTAAAAACAGCCTTGTCCTCAAGGCTTGAGATGTGGAAACTGCTGCAGAATGGTAGCTGGTTCCCAA
>ML776682.1:741863-754020 GCA_009831015.1 Picea engelmannii | reverse complement strand
GTCATAGATTAATGACTTACACTACAAAGTTAATCCCGAAAATAATATCTAATATCTTGCACTACAGAAGCCCCTATATGCTTAAAATAATAAGAGTCAAGGGAGCTCTAACTGGGTATTTCATAAGGCACAATACTTGCTAAGGTTTTGCAAATGGGGTAGCAAGCTAAGTGGGCTTGATTGTGGGGAAAACTCCATAGTTAAGCACGCTTGAGCTAGAGGCGTCTTGGGATGGGTGACCACCTGGGAAGTCCTGGTTACCGGGTGCAAGCCCCGGAAGTGATGATTGATGCTATGCAATTCATTTCGTTGGCTTCAATCCCATTTCTTCACCCCTGTGAGCATCACCCGATGCAATGAGTGCTAAGTGGGCTATTCAAATCATGAGAATTATTGGTCAGTTGTGACTAATACTCATGAATATGGGTCATAGATTAATGACTTACACTACGTAGTTAATCCCGTAAATAATATCTAATATCTTGCACTGCGGAAGCCCCTATATGCTTAAAATTTGTAGCACATTTCACAGTGCACTTGTGTTTTAATTGTTTGTCTAAAATTACAAACTGGGCCAGGCTGAAATTTGTTCAACAAATCAACAGGGATATCATCTTCCTCCACAAAACATTTTAGAGAAACCCACTTCCTCATTTTGGTTTTATGATAAAAAATTTAACAGTATCCACTACAGGAAATTTCGTAGTGCCCTCTTATAAAACTGCTCTGTAGATTCCGTAGCACCTTTTCTGTGTCTGGCTAGGTGATTCTTTAGCGCCTTTGGTAGAGCAACTACATATAAGTATCTGTAGATGATTCTGTAGTGCTAGGAGCTACGAAATCTCTGTGTTTTTCTATTTTATGAAATGAATCCTCAAAAACACAAAAAGTCTTAGTAGATGGACTATGAGCTTGTAAATGCCTCCAGTAGGTGAAAATATAATATTTCCCTCAACACTTCAAAATGAAAGTATGATCACCTTCAAAATTTAGATCGTTTCAACCACTTCATCATCATTTCCAAGGTCATCACCATTTTAATAAGCAAGGATCTTAAAATTTTCAATGTAGACATAATTTAGATTTGAAATAGCCATTGAAACTATAAAGGGAAAGAGTCGATGCAGGTTATATGATCAGAGGATAACAATGTTGAGTTTAATGTATAGGTTCGCAACGCTAAATAGGGGATTTGCAGCATAATTCCTAGCAGATTATGTAGCATAAACAACAAGGGTCAAGAAAGAGATAGGTGCAATGTCTTTGACATCAATATGGCTCAATTGTAGTAAAAGAAGCTAAAAATACTGCAACTAGTCGAGAATTGGTGATAGCAAAGGTAAAAGGGGAAGGCTGGTAATGTGGATCCTCAATTCATAGCACCGAGGAGGGTAAACAAAATCACAACCTTAATCTAATTGTCAAGAGAGCTCTAAAAACTCAAGGTGTTTTTGGACACCATGGATTAACAATAGATATGCTTCATATTGTATAGAACCACCTGCAACATCTCTAACCTCCAATTCCCCTCTACCAGCCAATCTACAATAGATTTCATAGTGCCTATCTGAACTTAGGATTTTTTGCAGTGACAAACTAGGAGAAAATTTGAAATCATTGAGAAAATAGTTAGACAGCCTTAAATGACTAAATCCCAAATTATTTCCTTTAAATCATGGATGCTGAAAATAATGAGATCAGTTGACACAAGCCTCCTAGGTGCAATAATGGAAGAGGTGACATGAGGATGATGGTGGAATAAGGGCGATGATGATGGAATATAATCTTGTGATGGGATGAAGACATAAACCAAAGATATGAGCCAAGACCAACCTTAACTTATTGGTGCTAAGACCTAAGAACACCATAAGCAGGAGATCAAAAGTAAAACTTAAACAAGAATAAGGATACAAAATAAAAAATATAAGGATGAATGACCCATAACAACTACATGTGACCCTTAACAACTACATGTGATAACATTGGATCCACAGGGGATGGCATGCTCCCTGTGAGCTACCCAGAACAAGCAGCTTCAGTGTCTTATCCTAGGGCTATGGGGTCGTTATTCAAATACTAAAAGAAACCTACAAAATTGAAAATCTTGCACACGAGCTTATTTATATACAAGACCCTACTCTAACTGACTTTTACAATGCTCAGGTGAAAACAAAATTCCACCATAGCCACTCAAATTGTTTGGTAAAATAATTCTTCTCTTCACCACAAATGATCCATAAAAGGTAAGGGAAGTATGACAGCAGAATGAAAACATGTTTTGGAACACTAACAATACCTCCAAATGATGATAAGATGATTAAATTTGCAATCTCCAATGCTTTTGGAAATTTCAACTCCATATATAACCCCACAAGGTCATAAAATATATAATAAGGCATGTTAAACTAGTAAAATGTTACCTCCTTTATTTCATCATTGCTCACATGTTGTTTGATGTTCTCAGCATGTACAGGTGGATAAAGGATTAATGTAGGCTTGTTAATCCTAGGTGATATCTGCTCATTTATAATTGTTGGACATGAGATAAGATGCACATTTATCTCTTCGTTTTATCCTCCATGGCTCTCCCAAGGATCAAATTCATAATTACCATATACAGGAACTATGCTATGAGGTTCCAAAGAAGCTATGAAAAAATTCTGCTCATGATCATCTTCATTGGGATATTCATAAAAAATGGGTTGTTCTTGGTTAGTATTTGAAATAACTTCCTCATCATAAGCAAGGATTCTAAAGACATATGTTTCAAGAATAGATATACCTTCTGCATTTTCTTCATAAGAGCAATAAACAAAATCTGTCTTCAATTATGAAAATCTAGGAAAAAACAGACATGAATCTTCCCTAGTTTTTTTTAACTAACTTATCATTTATCTCAACTTCATAGTCAGGAGAAATATCTACTGTATTTTTATGATCAAAACTATCATTTGAAACTGCATCCAATAAAAAAAAACAACAAGAAGAAAGTGTTGATACTTCAATGATTTCCTTGACTAGGTTATCTTCTTCAACTTCATGGTCAGGAGAGAAACTTAATACAGATTGAACACTTTTCTCATATTCCTCACAACAATCATGAAAAAGAAACTCATAGGAGTAATACCTTTTACAATGAAAATTGAAAGAAACATGGAATTCTCTTAGTGAAGAAATGCTAGAAGGTTCAAGAGACTGATACCAAATATGAACATCTCCTTGAAGAGAGTACATAAATAGCTTCATACGTATGTCCTCATGTTGGATGTCAAGTTGTTGCATCAAAGCATGAAATTCTAGAACATGCTCAACAGGGTTTTCATTCTCACCTTCATAAAATCTTGGCACCAGATCTTGCCATTCATCAATTTGAGCCACAGGATGTGGATAACCAGCTATGGTTGAGAAATTGAGTGGGGAAAACCTCCTAGCCAGGATAGCCTCCATAGACAATTATTTTTTCTAATTCTAGTGGAGTCACCAACCGATTCTGAACAATGGAGTCTCCATGGTGAATGTGCAGTCTTGAAGGTTTCCAACTTCAGTCACCATATAAATCTCGAGTTGTGCAATGTCATTCTTCCCAGGGACATTTTTGGTATTTTCAAATCCATCCCCAGCAATGGCAACAAATTGTTGGCACTGAGAATCACCCTCAGACATCTAGAGGATAATCCCATTACCCATCAAAATGTAAAAGATAATTTTGGTTTTGAATAGGTGGATCAACAATATGGATAAAGAAAGGGAGAGGGAAGAAAACTCCAGATCCATAGGCTACACCAATGGGAAATGGAGTCATAAACATTCTACTCATTGAAGGCACTAAATCTGCTCAAAAGAAAACAATATTATATGTTCATAGATGGAAGAATGAAGAAGGAAAACATAAGATAGAATGTTCACTAAACAAAGATCCTCTCAGTTTAATAAATCAACAAATACTTGAATAAAACAATGACTGATGGGCAAAAATACAAGAGATCCTATGTTGCTTAGGGATCCATAAATCATTAGCAGCCTTTGATCCTCAAATCTGCAATATATTCAAATAATAAGATACATAAAACAAAATAATTACAATCTGAAATCACAATTCTCATGAGTCTCCAATAGTAGTAATGATTACAATCATAAAATGCCCTCAGGATTACAAATGAACACATAAGGAAATTGCATGCTCCTACTCTCTCTAGCCTCTCTTGGCTCATGAATCCAACCCCTATCCAAGAGATCCTTCCTTCATTAAATAGAAAATGCATCAAAATCTCCTTAGGAGGTCAAATCCCATCTCTTTCATTGGATTCTAGGCCTTGGAGATAGGCGGCAATAGTCAAAAGAGACAAAAAACCAACAAACTACTAATTTTTGAGGAAATTGTTGGAAGTCTTTAATGAATTGTTACCAACTTACTGTATGTGGTATTAATGGAGCTAAAACTTAGGTGCAGGTATCCCTTGACATCTAATTGATACATGAGAAGTCATTTGAACTCTCCTTGACAGCTGGCAACCTCCCAACAAGGAGAATGTCCAATCAACTATGCAAAATAGATAATTTGCAACACATTTCGTTGCACACTGGTGTTTTAATTGTTTCTCTCAAATTACAAATAGGGTTAGGTGAAAATTTGGTCAGCAAGTCCACGGGGATATCAAATTCCTCCACAAACAATTTGAGAGAAACCGACTTCTTCATTTTGGTTTTATGATCATATTTGTAACGGTAGCCACTACAGGAAATTCCGTAGCGCCCTCTTATAAAATTGCTCTGCAGATTCTGTAGCGTCTTTTCTGTTTCTATCTAGGTGATTCTATAGCGCCTTTGGTAGCGCAACTATAGAATAGTATGTGTAGATGATTTTGTCTCTGTGTTTTTTTGTGTTATGAAATGAATCCTCAAAAACACAAAAATTCTTAGTAGATGGACTATGAGCCTGTAAATGCCTCCAATAGGTGAAAATATAATATTTCCCTGAACACTTCAAAATGAAAGGATGATCACCTTCAAAATTTAGATCCTTAAATGACTAAATCCAAAATTATTTTCTTTAAATCATGGATACTGAAAATAATGAGATCGGTTGACACAAGCCTCCTATGTGCAAGAATGGAAGAGGTGACATGAGGATGATGGTGGAATAAGGGTGATGGTGATGGCATATAATCTTGTGATGGGATGAAGACATAAACCAAAGATATGAGCCAAGATCAACCTTAACTTATTTGTGCTAAGACCTAAGAACAACATAAGGAGGAGATCAAAAGTAAAACTTAAACAAGAATAAGGATACAAAATAAAAAATATAAGGATGAATGACCCATAACAACTACATGTGACCCTTAACAATTACATGTGATAACATTGGCTCCACAGGGGATGGCATGCTCCCTTTGAGCTGCCAAGAACAAGCAGCTTCAGTGTCTTATCCTAGGGCTGTGGGGTTGTTATCAAATACTAAAAGAAAACTAAAAACTGGAAATCTTGCACACGAGCTTATTTATATACAATACCCTACTCTAATTGACTTTTACAATGCTCAGGTGAAAACAAAATTCCACCATAGCCACTCAAACTGTTTAGTAAAATAATTCTTCTCTTCACCAAAAATGATCCATAAAAGGTAAGGGAAGTATGACAGTAGAATGAAAACATGGCTTGGAACACTGACAATACCTCCAAATGATGATAAGATGATTAAATTTGCAATCTCCAATGCTTTTGGAAATTTCAACTCCATATATAAGCCCACAAGGTCATCAAATATATAATAAGGCATGTTAAACTAGTAAAAAGTTAACTCCTTTATTTCATCATTGCTCACATGTTGTTTGATGTTCTCAGCATGTACAAGTGGATAAAGGATTAATGTAGGCTTGTTAATCCCAGGTGATATCTGCTCATTTATAATTGTTGGACATGACATAAGCTACACATTTATCTCTTTGTTTTATCCTCCATGGCTCTCCCAAGGATCAGATTCATAATTACCATATATAGAAACTATGCTATGAGGTTCCAAAGAAGCTATGAAAAAATTCTGCTCATCATCATCTTTGCTAGGATATTCATCAAAAATGGGTTGTTCTTGGTCAGTATTTGAAACAACTTCCTCATCATAATCAAGGATTCTAAAGACATATGTTTCAAGAATAGAAATACCTTCTGCATTTTCTTCATAAGAGCAACAAACAAAATCTACCTTCAATTCTGAAAATCTAGGAAAAAACAAATAGGAATATTCCCTAGTTTTTTTAACTACTGTATTTTTATGATTAGAACTATCATTTGAAACTGCATCCAATACAAAAGAACAACAAGAAGAAAGTGTTGATCCTTCAATGATTTCCTTGACTAGGCTATCTTCTTCAACTTCACAGTCAGGAGAGAAACTTAATGCAGCTTGAACACTTTTCTTGTATTCCTCGGAACAATCATGAAAAAGAAAATCATATGAGTAATAGCTTTTACAATGAAAATTGAAAAAAACATGGAATTCTCTGAGTGAAGAAATGCTAGAAGGTTCAAGAGACTGATATCAAATACGAACATCTCCTTGAAGAGAGTACATAAATAGCTTCATACGTATGTCTTCATGTTGTATGTCAAGTTGTTGCATCAAAGCATGAAATTCTAGAACATGCTCAACAGGGTTGTCATTCTCACCTTCATAAAATCTTGGCACCAGATCTTGCCATTCATCAATTTGAGGCACAAGATGTGGATAACCAGCTATGGTTGAGAAATTGAGTGGGGCAAACCTCCTGGCCAGGATAGCCTCCATAGTCATTTAATTTGTCTAATTCTAGTGGAGTCACCAATCGATTCTGAACAATGGAGTCGCCATGGTGAATGTGTAGTCTTGAAGGTTTCCAGCTTCAGTCGTCATCTAAATCTCGAGTTGTGCAATGTCATTCTTCCCAGGGAGATTTTCAATATTCTCAAATCTGTCCCCGGCAACGGTGCCAAAAATGTTAGCACTGAGAATCACCCTCAAACTTCTAGAGGATAATCCCATTACCCATCAAAATGTAAAATATAAGTTTGGTTTTGAATAGGTGGATCAACAATATGGATAAAGAAAGGGAAAGGGAAGAAAACTGCAGATCCGTAGGCTACACCAATGGGCAATGGAGTCATAAACATTCTACTCATTGAAGGCACTAAATCTTCTCAAAAGAAAAAAAGATTATATGTTGATAGTTGTAAGAATGAAGAAGGAAAATATAAGATAGAATGTTCACTAAACAAAGATCCTCTCAGTTTAATAAATCAAAAAATACTTGAATAAAACAATGAATGATGGGCAAAAATACAACATATCCTCTGTTGGTTAGGGATCCATAAATCATTGACAACCTTTGATCCTCAAATCTGCAATCTATTCAAATAATAATATATATAAAACAAAATAATCACAATCTTAAATCACAGCTCTCATGAGTCTCCAATAGTAGAAATGATTACAATCATAAAATGCCCTCAGGATTACAAATGAACACATAAGGAAATTGCATGCTTCTACTCTCTCTAGCCTCTCTTGGCTCATGAATCCAACCACTATCCAATAGATCCTTCCTTCATTAAATATTAAAGGCATCAAAATATCCTTAGGAGGTCAAATCCCATCTCTTTCATTGGATTCTAGGCCTCGGAGATAGGCGGCAATAGTCAAAAGAGACAAAAATCCAACAAACTACTAATTTTTGAGGAAATTGTTGGATGTCTTTAATGAATTGTTTCCAACTTACTGCATGTGGTATTAATGGAGCTAAAACTTAGGCGTGGGTATCCCTTAACATCTAATTGATCCATGAGAATTCATTCGAACCCTCCTTGACAGCTGGCAACCTCCCAACAAGGAGAATATCCAATCAGCTATGCAAAATAGATAATTTGCAACACATTTTGTTGTGCACTGGTGTTTTAATTGTTTCTCTCGAATTACAAACTGGGTTAGGTAGACATTTGGTCAGAAAGTCCACAGGGATATCATATTCCTCCACAAACAATTTCAGAGAAACCCACTTCTTCATTTTGGTTTTATGATCAAATTTGTAACGGTAGTCGCTATAGGAAATTTTGTAGCGCCCTCTTATAAAATTGCTCTGTAGATTCTGTAGCGCCTTTTCTATTTCTAGCTAGGTGATTCTATAGCGCCTTTGGTAGCGCAGGTATAGAACATTATGTGTAGACAATTATGTCTCTGTGTTTTTCTGTGTTATGAAATGAATCCTCAAAAACACAAAAATTCTTAGTAGATGGACTATGAGCCTGTAAATGCCTCCAATAGGTGAAAATATAATATTTCCCTGAACACTTCAAAATGAAAGCATGATCACCTTCAAAATTGAGATCCTTTTAGCCACTTCGTCATCATTTTCAAGGTCATCACCATTTTAATAAGAAAGTCTCTTAAACTTTTCAATGTAGACAAACTTTAGATTTGAAATAACCATTGAAAATGTAAAGGGAAAGAATTGATGCAGGTTATATGATCAGAGGATAACAATGTTGAGTTTAATATATAGGTTCATAGTGCCAAACATGAGATTTGAAGCATAATTCGTAGTAGATTATGTATCATAAACAACAAGGGTCAATAAAGAGATAGGCACAATGGCTTTGACATCATTATGGCTCAATTGTAGTAAAAGAAGTTGAAAATACTACAACTAGCTGAGAATTGGTGATAGCAAAGGTAAAAGGGGCAGGTTAGTAATATGGATCCTCAATTCACAATGCCCAAGAGGGGAAACACAAGCACATCCTTAATTTGATCTTCAACAGGGCTCTAAAAACTTAAGGTGTTTCTAGACACCATGGCTTAACAATAGATATGATCCAGATTGTATAGAACCACCTGCAACAACTCTAACCTCCAATTCCCCTCTGCCATCCAATCTGTAGTAGATTCTACAGTGCCTGACCGAGCTTAGGATTTTCTACAGCGCCAAACTAGGAGAAAATTTGAAATCTTTGAGAAAATAGTTAGACAAACTTAAATGACTAAATCCCAAATTATTTCCTTTAAATCATGGATGTTGAAAACAATGAGATCGACTGACACAATCCTCCTAGGTGCAATACTGGAAGAGGTGACATGAGGGTGATGGTGTCATAAGGGTGATGGTGATGGCATATAATATTGTGATGGGATGAATACATAAACCAAAGATATGAGCCAACATCAACCTTAACTTATTTGTGCTAAGACCTAAGAACACCATAAGGACGAGATCAAAAGTAAAACTTAAACAAGACTAAGGATAAAAAATAAAAAATACAAGGATGAATGAACCATAACAACTACATGTGACACTTAACAAGTACATGTGATAACAGATTCAACAAAAGGTTGTGTCATAGCCTGAGGTTCTGGAAACAACAATGAAATTGGAATCATCCCTGGTAGGAGACAATGGAGAAATAACACAAGTTCATACGTAGTTGGCAGATTTTATGGTTCAACTAGTAGAACTTACAAAAGGGAAGAAGAAATGCGAACAAGTATGGTGTACTAAGTGTAGGACTGAAGGCCATCACAAAGACAAATGCCCAACATTTGTGTAGTATTTGGAAACTGGAGCACTGAATCCATTACAAGGAGGGGGAATTGCAAGATCTGTAAGAAATGGGAACATCATCTAACTGAGTGTTCGTTGCTATAGAAGTATCAGAGTACACCAAGCAACGTTTTTTGCAAATTTTGCAGGTTCGTTGGACATGAAGAGAAGGATTTCCACATGTTTGACTTGATGAGGGGTGTACTTCAGACATGTATAGGATTTTGGAGGAGAATGTTTCAATAGAAGGGGGTGTTGCACAATATAATAATCAAAGAGTCTTTCATCTAGGTAATAGAGGAAACTTTGGCAGAGGACAAGGAATAAGAAATTTTGGTAGGGCAGGAAGAGGACCGATTATATGTTATAATTGTAATCAACCAAGACACTTGGCCTATGACTTCCGAAATCCATGTAATACATGCATATACTGTCGATCAATGGACCATTTATAGAAGAATGTCCCCAAATAGTTGTGAAATGGTAGGCCAGAGGAACCCAAAACCATATTCCAAACCAAAATTTACAGAAAATATCAGTCAAAAAATGCAATGAAGGACCAATAATAGTAGTTGTTGCATGTGGAAGAGCTATAATAGGAGCTAATGTGACAAGTGAAGGAAATCAGACCAAGCAACAGGTAAGTAAGTCTGCAAGACTTGTTCCAACCTTTTATCCTTAGCAAGAAAAATATACATATCAAAGGGAAAGAAAAGAGGTACTTGGATAAGATTGGGGAGCATCAACATCATTTGTGCCTCATGTAAGAGATCACATTGTGCTAAATAAACCAACTGGAAATGTAAGAACACTAAAAAAATTCCTAAGGATTTGTGTAGAGATACTAAAATATGAAAATGCATTGAGTACACTCTATGACATGATTGATCATTGCACACAAGGAAGGGAAACTCCCATTGCACAAAAGGTGGTGAATCATGTACTACGTGGGAAGAGGACTAACAGAGAATTCATATTCAATGCACAAATTGGGGAGTATGATGTAGATGATGCCATCTTGGACTTGGGGTCTAGTGCGAATGTTTTACCTAAGAAGACATGGGAGATGATGGTAAAACCCAAGATAGTATGGCCTCTTGTTCATTTAAGGCTCTTGAATCAACACAAAATAGTACTGATTGGTCATTTGATAGTAGTACATGTAAGGTAGCTAGAGAGGTAGTGGAGGGGCCCAGAGGGCCCATAGTGATAATAGTGGAGGTCATTCAATGTAAGGTGGACTAAGTCCACTATATTATTAAATAAGGTCCACTATGGTAGTTAGACATAATAAATGTAAAAGGACTTCTTAGAAGGTTTTACTTCTGGAAGATTCCTCCTCTAGAATGTTCTTAAGTGATGGTAGCACTATATAAAGGGGTTCAAGCAATGTAATGAAACATGAAAAGAAATATTGTATTTGGATCTGAAGCTCATTAGGAGGTTGCCCCCTCGAAGAGGCAAGTGAACAGGAGAGGATCCCTTCCATAATAGGATCCATTGTATGGTGTTTCCCTACCTCAAGGGTTTGATATAATAAAGTGTGGTTTCTTATATCTTACTTTGTGGATCTATTTTGTATTCAGTATTTGTGGTGATTATAGTTGTAGATCTATTTGGTTCTTAACAAATGGTATCAGAGCACTTTCCTTGGCCGAAGTTGTGGGCAAATATTTTTTATTTTTGCAGATTTTTTTTTTTGGAGAAGAAAAAAGAGGGCCGCGACATTCTCAAAGTTTTCAGTATATTTCTGTAAAAAAATTGTAGAAAAGGGTTGCATATCTGAATCCCTCTCAGAAAAACACCCAATTTCAAAAAAAAAATCGTCTGAAACGGAGTCCGAGAAGTCAAGATATTGAAGTTTTAAAATCTGCAAATTTTCATGGTTTTTTACGCGGACGGCGGCACGATTTGTTTTTATTTTTGTAGTAGTTGGAGGCTGAATTTTCTCAAACAAATTATAGATCTGAATTCCTCTCACAATTTCACCCAATTTCAAAAAAAAAATCAGCTGAAACGGAGTCCGGGAAGTGAAGTTATGAGCATTTTAACTTCAATAGTTTTTTAGGGTTTTTCCAGAAAAAGTCGCGATTTTCTGCCGTAACTTATTGGGTGAGTTCATAGGATGCTCATATGGCTATTTCTTCTCAAAACCTAAAAGAAATTCTTGAATCATTCAAAGCTCAATTGTTTGACACATTGGATGTATTTGCACATGGCCTCACAGACTGCCTCACAGACAGTCTCACAGATGGCCTCAATGATAGTTTTCGTAGTATTCAAAATTCATTGAATAACATGCAGGAGAGATTTCTTATGGAGGGCCTCAGAGATGAATATAATCAAGAAATATATGCTTGGTAGGATTTTGAGGCAGATTGTGATGTTTGGTATATGGATAGTTGTCATTTTTGGGATGACAACCACTTTCATATTTTATTTGATGAGTCTACCCCACCTTCTGTAGAGAACATCAAAGTCCCACATCAGGAGCTAGTTACCAGCGTTCAGTCTACATATTCTACAGTGGTATTATTCATTCCAGATTCTGCTACGACCCTTTTCCACTATGTGGATGGATATTCTTATTT
>ML776682.1:714059-741229 GCA_009831015.1 Picea engelmannii | reverse complement strand
GAAATATTGTATTTGGAGCGGTAGCTCAATAGGAGGATGCCCCCTCGAAGAGGCAAGTGAACAGGAGAGGATCCCTTCCATAATAGGATCCATTGTATGGTGTTGCCCTACCTCAAGGGTTTGATGGTAATAAAAGAGATTTTACATATTGTTCTTCTATATCTCTTATGGTGATTTTTTATTCAGTATTTGGTTCTTAACAGTACACGTGAACATATATATTGTGCGTAGTATGGAAAACTTTGAAGTTATTGAGTTCATGCATGAAAATCAACCATATCCAACATTGATGGGATTGGAATAGGATTTTGATAACCAGTTGATCATTAAATTGAAGAGGAGGGAGATGATATTTGAAGTTGGATATTTGAAAGTTACTACACCCTTGGATCCATCAAAGTAGAAAATATACATGGAGCCAACCAAAGGAAATGACATTGACAACTTATATAACATGACTACGCAAATGGATGATTATGTAAACCCCACTGCAGATGGTGTGCTAAGTTGATGTAGTATCAGTTTGTGTGCATCTAATTCTGAAGAAGGTATAGATCATTGGTAGCATAGAATGCATGAAGTCTCAACTAGATGATTTTTACACATAACCTGATCCTTGCACTGGATTGGAAAAAAATTACGTGATCCACCTAGGTATGATGGATTGACTGATATAAGTTTGTTTGTAAAGGAATTTGAGTTGCAGTTACCTAAACAACAAAGTTTGTTGTCAATCGATGTTTTCCTAAAAGCAACTCCATCCAGACGGTGAGTTGCACAAAAAGAAGGAATGAAAGACTGGCCATAGTGCAGAAGGCTAATGCAAGTCATTTTTTGTACTGAGATAGAAAACATTGTGTAGAAGTATACATGAGAGAGTGTCCTAGTGGTTCATGTTAAGTAGTGCATAACATTGTGGAGTTTAGTACCAGAAACCCAATGGATGCATATATTTATACATACCCTAGACATAATTCCAAAGAACTAGTATTTGGAATTAGAAATGCGCATAGAGACAACAAGATGGGAAGAGTTGGTCCAAAATTTCAAAGTCACATTTACATTTGAACATGAATCTCCATAAATAGATGCAGTGGTATATAATACTCGAACTAATATCTTCTTAGTAGAATGGTCGATGGAGATGGTACTAGTATGCAGTGCATAAAAAGCTACTATGACTTTGCATGAGTTATTGGAGTGCTACAATGTGGCAAAGGAAGACCATGATGAAGAATATCTTAGGAACATACAAGTACCTGAAACATAAGAAGAACAAGAAGTAGAAGGGATAGAGCTTGAATCACTACATACACCCAGTCAATAAAGACCCAGAAGGTAAACATCATGATGACAAAAAAATTAAAGTTTTCGCTGATAGGGGATTAATGGAATGATGAGATAGTCGAAAATATTTCATACTTGTTGCACTAATATCAAGACCTATTCCCAATGACATTTTTATAGATGAAGGGAATAGCATGGGACTTAGGTGGGATGAATAGTCTGTTGAAACTAGGGGCTAAACCTATATGACAGAGACCATATAGGTTAAATCTAAAGTACAAGGAAAAGGTGAAGGATGAAATAGAAAGGATCTTGGACACAAGAATCATTGAAACCATAGAAGAATATAAGTGGATCAGTCTAATGGTAGTGTTGGACAAGAAGACAGGAGGAATTAGCATCTACATGGATCTGAGGAAGTTGAATGACATGTGTTTATATGTCCCATTTCCAACACCATTCACAGATGAGGTACTGTAGAATGTAGGAGGCCAAGAAATGTATTCTTTCACAGATGAATTCTAGTGGTACCATCAGATAAAAATTGTGTAGGAGGATTGACACAAGACCAATTTCATGACATAGTGGGGGATTTATCAATATACAATAATTCCCTTTGGCTTGAAGAATGCCCCTGTGGTGTTTTCCATAGCTTTGGTTGCAACATTCAAGGAATTTATTCATAAGTTCCTTGAAGCGTACTTAGATGATAGGAATGTTCTTAGACTACTCAAGATAATGCTGGATAGGTGTCGATAGTGTCAGATTTTGTTGAACTTGAAGAAGTGTATCTTTTGTGGACCATTTGGAATTTTGTTGGGACATGTAGTTTGCAAGAAAGCATTACTAGTAGATCCAACCGATATTGCACGAATTATGGATTTAGAACTACCTACATCAGTCAGACAGTTGAGGGAAACTTTGGTTCATAGATTTTATTACATGAAATTTATCAAAGGATATGCGTATATCATCGCACCAATGGAAAAGTTGTTGAAGAAGGAAGCAAAGTTTAAATGGAATGAGGACTCTCAAAAGGGTTTGTACACCTTAAAGAAAATATTAGTGACCGCATTGATTCTGATCTTTCTAGATTGGAACAAGGATTTTCATGTACATGTAGATGCATCGTTCATGGTGTTGGGAGCAGTGCTATCCCAACTAGGGGAGGGATACATAGATAAACCAATTGATTTTGCAAGAAGGAAGTTGTCCATAATAGAGAAGAATTATACTACCATGGAACGAGAAGGATTGGAAATGGTTTATGCACTTCTGAAGTTCAAACATTATTTATTGGGGTCTCACTTTAAGATGTATACAAACCAATCTACATTAAAATACTTAGTGAACAAGCCAGTGTTGGGGGGGAGAATATGCAAATGGCTATTATTGTTTAAGGAATATGATTTTGAGGTTGTGGTGAAACCACATAATTTTAATATAGGAAATGATCATCTATCGTATATACTATCAAGAGAAGATGTAGGAAATTTAGATGGCAACTTCCCAGATGCACAATTATTTGCAGTAAAGATGGTGGATGATTACTTCTCAAACATCATGCAGTTTCTGAGTATAGGTATGGCTCCATTAGACATGAAGGTTTCACAGAAGAAACAACTAGTAGTGAAAGCAATAGATTATTAGTTGATTGTATGGAATTTATAAAAGTTGGGTACAGATGGAATACTAATATGTTGTGTGTTGGAACATGAAATACTGATGATACTTGAAGAAGAGATTGATGGGATTGCAGGAGGACATTATATAAGGACAACAACTGCACAAAATTTTATGTGCGCAAGGCTTTGGTGGACCACACTTCACAAATATGATAAGGAATACTATCAGTCATGCGAAGTATGTCAAAAGAGTGGGAAAACCATCCAAGAGGGATGGAATTCCTTTAAATCCACAAGTTACATTGGAAGCATTTGATAAATGCACCATAGACTTTGTGGCTTCCAATCAAACCAAAATCAAGAATATCAAGGGCCAGGTACATCATCACTATTATAGAGTATTCAACAAGGTGGGCAGAAGCAATCCTAGTTACATAATACACCACAGAGACTGCTATGTTATTTCTTTTTTAGAGTAAAGTCATGCGATTTGGATTTCCACTCATATTACTCAGTGATCAAGGCACACACTTTCTGAATAATACAATTGCAACATTGACTGAGGATTTTCAAATTCATCACTAGAAGAGTACACTGTATTATCCTCAGGCCAATGGGATAATAGAATCTTTCAATAAAATTATGGATAATTCTTTAACCAATATCTGCAACATGGGGAGAGATGATTGGGACTTGTAAGTTCCTACAGTGTTATGGGTCTATAAGACAAAAAGAAAAAATTTGAAAGGACAAACACCTTTTAGGTTGGTCTATGGGAAAGAAGCAGTGATGCCAATGGATTTTATTATACCTAGCCTACACATTGCAACAATCACTAATCTTTCATACTCTAGTGTTATCACTTTGTAAATTACCTTGGTTGTAGAGGCAAATCACAAAGGTATCCTCAAACCACTTGCAGTATGGAATCTAGCACTTCCAACCCAAAGAGGGCTCGCTCACGAATTTTCAACGAAATAAGAGGCTAGGTCTATAGTGAAAGGAAGGGTTATGAGTGTGGTGGCAGGGCAGAGAGAAAAATCCATTGAGCATGGAGTCATATGTTGAGGTCAATGATGCAGGACACTTGGTGGGTTGAATAATGACTATCTAAAGGCAAGGTAGAAGGTGTTATTTATGGTTACAAGATATTGTTTCAGATGGGAATATGAAGGGATAAAGTCAGTGATCTACTCAAGGCATCCAATATAAATGAATCCTAAGACAAATCTCAACATAAAACAGAAGAAGTATTTAAGCACACACACACAGAGCATCTGATTTGCTGATGAATTTTGTTGTATATACTGTATTAGCATGTCACAAAAGAAAATTAATGCTGTAAAAAGGTTATAGCAAGGAAAATATACATTACAAGGAAAACAATCATAAGAACATCGATCACAAGAATCTCTGGAAGCCAAAACTCAAGTACTTCTCATCTAAAATTTCATTAATCTCAAAACGATTTACAATATGCAGACAATAAAAATTCCTCACACAGTCGCCCCAAGTTCATGAAAATTCATAAAATATATACAAAGTTGATTCTCCATCCTTCCAAATTCGAATTCAACTTCCTTCCTAAATCAAGCTATAGTTACAAAATATTTTGGCAATAAAATATGAATTGTCTGCTAGAAAAGAGGAGTTAGTTTGTTGGAAAATAAGGGTCAAATATGTCATCATATCTCCTGAATCAAAATAGTTGTTACAAAACTGAGAGAATTTTTGTAGATGAACCCATTCTTGAGAAAAAAAACTCTCTCATTTTTTGAAAATTCCTCTCCAGCTTCTCAGGATCTATGCCTGAAGATAATGACCTAAACAAGAAATTATTAAATATTTAAATTTGGAAAAAAAGGTTGTAAAGATCCATTCGATTATTTCAAACCATGACACATGTTGTATATATGAGAGAGGTTTTTGTTATTGGGTCCATGTTTGACAAAATTCTCTTTATGTTTTTCAAAAAACATCTCCAGTTGTTTGAAAAGCGATATTGAAGTTAATTGCAAAAATAGTCAATTGCGCAGCATGCCCTGCGGACTTTGTGCACCGAACTTGCGCAACGAGGTTCCTTTTGACATTTTATTCTATTTTTTTAGATTTGAATAATGTGTGATGAGTGAATTGTGGTAAATATAGTATTCATGATGATTATAGATGGGCTTAGAACTTCTACAACCGCTTTCAAAACATCCTTACCTTGACAAATCTTGAAAACCCTAATGTGCCTCAATATTGCAAAAATGAAGCTACATGTATTTACTAATAACCTAATCATGTTGATACAATGATTATGTATGATACATCATATTCTAACTTATTTGACCTCCAATAAAAAAGTACAAGTTGAAACCAACTTTGTTTCTCAAAAATAAGACTAGGATAGTTGCTCAGCGTGGGAAGTTATGCGGCAAATTTGTGCAGTGCTCACCCACTTAGTGATGTCACTTGGCAAAAGGAGATCTGATCACATGAGTGTTGTACATGATATGAATTGACTCTAACAATATTTTAATGACTCACATGACCCCTCATAACTTTTTTATGACATGACAATCCATATCATTTTAAGACAAATTGGACACAAATGACAAGGTGTTTTATTTGGCATGACTCAAAACCTTATGATAAGACCCTATTTAACCATTTTCATAAAACTCACTAACTCATAAAATCACTCTTACCTAAGAAAGAATGTCATGGTATTTGTAATACCAAGGCATGACTTCAAACCCTAAAACACACATTGGATTTATACTAAGACTCCATTAACCTATTATAGGACACTAACATCGCCTCCAATGGGGATCACATCCTCCCTGTGAGGTGACAAAGAACATTGTAGACTTGTATCCTTGTCCATTAGGTTTCTCCCAAACTGCATGTAACTTGTGTCTTGTACTCGTTCCATACCTATGAACTGTAACATCCTCCTCGTTATGACAAAAAACTCTGATAACAGGTGCAAAGTTTTTTTTTTTTTTGTGTGTGTTAAGGTGTGTGCACGCGTGTACCAAGGAAACAACACATTCAACTCTGTGTCGCCACTCGATGACGAATAAGACTCAAACTATGAAGAACACAACCAGATGACATAAGATGCACAACAAGTGACTGCAAGCATTAAACGACCATAGACATAAGGTGCACAACAAGTAACTACAAGCATTAATCGACATACCGTGTTATGTACAGTACGAACATAGATGGAAGAATCCATAGCAGTAGATTTTACTATTTCTGCATAGGAAAGTAGGGCGTTTAATCTTAGTTCTCTACTCTGGAGAAAGAGAATGTCAGATAGGCTCCTGGCTGATTGCTCAGGCAGAAACTAGAAATCTATGTTAGGAGGTCGCAGTGGTGGGAACTCTGCCTTTAAAGAGCCCGTGATTACTGATACGACCTTAGAGGTGTGTTGCAAGAGTGGAAACCCTGCCTTTAAAGGGCCCGAGACTCTTGATACGACACTGGATTCTTTACACAGAAAATAAACACACACACAGACTTATATACAGAGCGACTGGTTTTATCAGATCGAAGAGTCTGATATCATACAATTATGGGTTTGGACAATTCCAAAAATAGTACTAACCCTAGAATTAACCTGACCCTAAACGTCAGCATAGAAATAAACAACAACTTTCTTAACCCTAAATTTAACAGCCTAACCCCAAGCCAATCAAAAAAACACCCTGCAGAAGGAACCCAACGGAGAACATGGAGGTGTCTACATCCCGCTCGACACAAGAAGACCACACAATGCAAGACAACCAAGTACAACAATTCAATAACATTTCACCATATATGTTTATCAATAATAGTAAAAATTACAAGCACGCTACCATGCAATAACTCCGCAATTAAATTACTCATCTCAATACATCTTGTATGTTACTTACATCATAAGTTTACAACCAACATCAATTTCGAGGCACACACCTGATCCATTAGCCAATTAACATAACTCATTTAATGATCAAGCATGCCATGCTTTAGCCATACTGCATCCATACATGAGAATTAGTATCATACATAATTCTAGGCTAATGAGAACATCAATACCTAGAAATTGGTACCAAAGCATGCATAACGTGCTTGTAGCTTATTGAAAACAAAATAATCTATATAGCTTGACTCCAATTGAGAATCCCCAATGTAACATGTATTATATGGGAAGGGATAGCCATATCGGTTTGAGGTTAGATTGAATAGAGATAATAGAGTTGGTATATTTTAACACAAGGTGATAATAAGGTTTAGTGGAAAAGAACTAGAATTAATTAAAAATAAGATTCTTATACCTTAGTTGTTCTTCCATACCATAATCAAATCTGTAGGCAATAAATACAATTGTTGCCTAAAATATAAATTAGCCATAAATCCAGAGACACCGAATACAGTTACATATATTTTGTAGCATAGTGCTAGACAATACACATCATACCTTACTATAGGGGTTTTATTTTATCTAGAGTATTTTGGAAAGTTAAATACGAGAGAGAAATAGTTGCTCTATGAACATTGAATTGTAGAAATAGAAGGAAGAGGCGTGTAAATCTTTTGTTCACAGAGAAATAATAAACCCTAAGTATGTATTACCTACCCAATCAAGGAATTTATGTACAAGGTTACGTTTTCGCATCTTTTTATTTCTGATTTTTTGCTAGTTGCTGAGAATTACAGTAGATGACAATTACAGTCATAAACAATTAAAGACATTTCTCTCTAATAGCTAGAATAGTTTTGGTTAAAGTTATAGTCCTAAATAATTGTGAACATTCTTTTCAAGTGGTTTAATTATTATTATGAATATGAACCATTAGAGAGCAAAGAAAGGTCGTGTAGTTTATTTATTATTTTAATGATCATTTAACTACATATTTTTAGCATTATCATTGGGTTGTGTATTTTATTTATTATTTCCCCCCTCCAGCTAGCCATATATCTCGATGGAAATAATAACAATCTTAACTAACATATTACCTGTAATAATCAACCATGCCTCAAGGCTTTTAACATAACACAAACATCCAGGCATTTAATAACAATACAATCTGGCAGTTATTTATGAGCCAATAACAGGGCATTAGATAAATTAAGCAAAAATGAGACATTTAGTACCATTTACTACCAGGTAAAGGTAAGGACTCAGGGTAAGGGAAACTCAGTCATCAAAGCTGGATTAATTAGCTTGCTTTCAAGAATTTTACTGCCAAAAGTGATTCAGGGAGAAACTAAGTCATGCGCATTACAAGGATTTATGCCGAATTTAAAATTCAGAAAAAGACCCAGGAATTAAGGCCGTGCACTACACTGTGCAGTACACTGCAGACAAAAGGTGGGTTGGGCGGTCAGTGGCTACAGTAGAATTACTTGAGTGGTTGTGTCAGTCATTCGGCCCAAAGGAAAAATTTGTCTCAGTCAACCTGGAAACCCCAACGCAGCCAAAACTATGAAATTAAGAAGAGGAAGAGATGCAGACGCAACCCAACTTAAAACAAGAGGCAGACAGGTAAGAAGTTAAGGGTGTGGCTACACAGGTGGCTTGACTCATCCATAATAGAGGGCATCACGTTTTCAGACGTTGGAGTGGATGCTAGAAAACGTGGATAAAACCAGCGCTGAGTTATTCAGCATGCAGGCACAACGTCCAAGGAATTCATCTATGCACTGCGCCTGGTTAAGATGCATCCATCGCTCCCAATGCGGAAAAAACTTAACATAGATGCAGAGGTATGATGGAGTAGTTTTTGGTTAAATCATCCACCCAAACGCATGACTTACATCCCTAGATTTGAACGGTGTGCATGAAATTGAACGGGCACCCTTAAAGTTTAAACCACGCAGAGCCACAACCAACAAACCCACGGCATGCAAGAACAAAATGTCGGAACCAATTTTACCAAAGTTTATTTTCTTTCAGAAACAAGTCACTAAATCCATATACAAAATGAAATTGCCAGAAGAGATTTATCAATGTGACCTTGCACAGTAAAATTTGTCATTCAGGAGATGGAGACGCAAGGCTAGAGTTTACTCAAAATTTGCACAGTAAAATTTTACAGCATTGATAATTACACAATTTTTCTTTATCTATTTAGATTTCAGAGGTAATAACTTTGTTAACAGAGGTAGGTAACAACAGTAAGCCAATCAATCCATTACACCAATATACTGATCCTAGCATAAGCAGTAAAGCATTCTAATCTACTAAAGTACCATCATACCGTTGCCCTGTCGCTTGCTCCGAGTGTCGTCCGCGCGCTCCGTGCCTCTCTGACTTCGTGCCGCTCCCGCTCGACGACCATAGAGACTACACCGGTACCTCCTAGCCAATCGCTAGGGGTACTCTGCTTCCCCCTTAGCCCCCTGAGCCGCAAAGGGGCCACACACAATCCAGATGGTCTATCTAGCTTCCCAACTCGCCTCGGAAGGCCGAGCTACCACTCCTATCCAAGATGGAAAATCCCAACTCTCCACAAGTAATTAGTCAAGTCACAATTCTGGTAGCATAACGTTACGCTAACAACCAATCCCTTCTCCCCCATCTTCCCTTTCTTTTATAGAGCTTTTAGAACCTCCAACTTTCCCTAAATCACATTTAATTTAAGTTTTAATGAAAATACTCTAAAAATTCTCTGTCGTACAAGTGTCATTCATCCCCCACGTTTCTCCAATAATTATTTTCTTTAAATTTATTAATTTCTTCAATTCCCTCACCCACCTAGAGTTTCTCCTAAATTTACTCCTAGTGTTCCTAGATTCCCCTTCAGGTTTAAATACTTTCCCTAAAATGAAGTTGCTAATTTAGTTCATTTTTAGAAGGTTCTTAATTGCAAATCCCTTACTATGTTGACCTCGCTTTTTACCATAAGCTCCCATCTTTCCTTTGTTATGTTTCCTCCATTACTTAATTTCCTAATTCTTATTATTCCCTTCTTTCCCCTTTGTATTAGGGCCAAAATGGCAGTGGCACTATTTACTCATTTCCTTTATTATTAATTTGAAATCTTTTTATACTTCCACAAGTTAATAATTTATTTCCTCTTTACAAATTTAAAACCACAGATTTTAATTAAATTATTCCTCTCTTCATTTTACCCTCTAAATTTAAGAAGACTAAAACTATTACTTAAGTGGGTTTTAGTTTATATCTTTATTTTTATTTTTATAGCGTCTTTTTCTTAAGGCTAAATAAAATTTTACCCTAGAGAAGTTTTAGACTTAGGTTTAGATTTTGAACTGGGTGACAATTATTTAGGGAAGTCATTTTAAGAATTTCTTAAGGTGTTAAATGTCTTAGGGCCATCTAGGTTTGTTCCTTCCTCAACATCAATGCGATGTGCCCTTCAGGACGCACCACATGCTCCAAGGGTGCCACTCCCCCAGGTTGTTTCTCTTGCGTGACGTGTCCTTTAGGATGAACCACATGCTCCAAGGGTGCCACTCACTAACCTGTGTTTCTTTCGTGTGACGTGCCCTTCAGGATGCACCACGTGATCCAAGGGTACCACTCGCCAACTTGACTGATTGGTAGACATCTATAACCCCTGGAGTCAACACTCTGCCAGGTGAACTTGTAGGAGACTAAGGGCTCTAAGGAATAAGGCCCCCGCCTTATTGCGCGCCCCTTATAATCATCGTGAGTGACTGTCGCATTCTACCCTCACAGCATCATGGATCCTCTTGAACTAGGCAATCGTTAACCTACAATTCGAGCCACGACGAGAGTGCTAGTAGGTTATGGCAGGGCTGTTGTCCACACCTCTCTCTCAACCTCTCTGGAAATCATGTGTGACCCCTTTACTCCATATGTGAGTCTGTTCGGCAAGCTATCGTCATCCTACATCATCAACAATCATGTCAGAACATGTCAACATCATATCATCAAATCAATGAAATATCACGTAAATAAATCAACCCAAATAACACACTCCCTGACTCAATTTATAGTCCAAGGGGTTCCACTGATGCCTCTGCATCCTCAAGGTCCAAAACCATACACACTCAATAAAACTGAGTCAATAGAACCTGTCTACATCAAAGCAATAAAACATCATGTCATCTATCATAACACATTATAATCAAGGACAAATGTTTTAACATCATAAAAGTCCAGATCACTTGCGAGCAAGTGTCCTCAAAGAATAAGTTTTCTCAGTGTGCCAGAGAGGGATGTGGTAAATATAGTCTTCATGATGATTATAGTTGGCCTTAGAACCTCTACAACCGCTTTCAAAACATCCTTACCTTGACAAATCTTGAAAACCCTAATGTACCTCAATATTGCAAAAATGAAGCTACATGTATTTACTAATAACCTAATCAAGTTGATACAATGATTATGTATGATACATCATATTCTAACTTATTTGACGTCCAATAAAAAAGTACAAGTTGAAACCAACTTTGTTTCTCAAAAATAAGACTAGGATAGTTGCTCAGCGTGGGAAGTTATGCAGCAAATTTGTGCAGTGCTCACCCACTTAGTGATGTCACTTGCCAAAAGGAGATCTGATCACATGAGAGTGTTGTACATGATATGAATTGACTCTAACAATATTTTAATGACTCACATGACCCCTCATAACTTTTTTATGACATGACAATCCATATCATTTTAAGACAAATTGGACACAAATGACAATGTGTTTTATTTGGCATGACTCAAAACCTTATGATAAGACCCTATTTAACCATTTTCATAAAACTCACTAACTCATAAAATCACTCTTACCTAAGAAAGAATGTCATGGTATTTGTAATACCAAGGCATGACTTCAAACCCTAAAACACACATTGGATTTATACTAAGACTCCATTAACCTATTATAGGACACTAACATCGCCTCCAATGGGGATCACATCCTCCCTGTGAGGTGACAAAGAACATTGTAGACTTGTATCCTTGTCCATTAGGTTTCTCCCAACCTGCATGTAACTTGTGTCTTGTACTCATTTCATACCTATGAACTGCAACCTGCTTATTCTGCAAAAGCTAAAAACCAAAAATTGTGCACTAATCCAAGCTGAAAATTGAATGTTGAATACTACTACTACGATCTAAACACACACACTGTTGAAAACCCAAAATGGAAAAATTCTTGACTTGCAAGATTATTTCCACACTCCCCTATTGTAACACTTTTGAAGACAATTGTTGATCAAGTGATAGAAAAATTCTAATGCACCCAATCAAATAAATGGTTACTTGGTTGATTTTTTCTTCTATTTTCCTCAAGCAGAAAAAAAAAATATGAAAGATAGAAACTCAAATTGAAACTTGAATCCAATCCTTGTATTAACGAATGAAAGTAAACCTTCTTTCGATGGTGATTCCAACAAATTAGCTAAAGGATCTTTAAAAACATGAAGAGACACTTTTTGTTGATAAATAAAAAGGAAAGGATGTTCTTCATTTTTAGTTGGTTGTTCTATCTAATAAACATGATCACCCTCAAATAAAATAGAAAATTGTCCATATGGATCATCATTCCAATCAGAAGAAACTTTTGTACTCTCTTGAAAATATTCAAAAAGAAAGGTCATATCATATATATCAGAAGTTAACCTTTCATGTGATTCATAGAGAACATCACTTGAGATTATAAATAATTCTAAATTTATTAATTCAAGTGATGAAAAATTTTGAATGCTGTCTTCACCTCCAAGGGTACCCAAGATAGTTTTCTCTTCTTCATTATTTTCTTGTAACTGTGGGTTGTCATTATCATTATTTGAATCACTTTTACAAGTTTTTTTGTGAAACAAAGCTCCAAAAATTTAATGGTATGAAGAACAGTTTGAATGACTATCGTGATTTTTTTCCTAGTCACTTAAAAGATGACAAGACTATTGAATATGTTCATTAAACATAGGAGAATAAAAATGAATATCTGCATCAAGATCCTGATCAATTTCATTTTCATCCATGGAAGATGGTTTTGTTTGCTAGAAATTTTCCTGAGTATGATGGAAGCTATCCTCCATTATTTCCTTCTGATATTGAAAATGGTTCTCATGAAAGGCTTCTATAATCTCATCATCCATAAACTCCTCATCACCATAGAAAATTTCTAAATGTTGAATGAAATTCTCAAAATGATCACAATAGTTTTGAACCAACAACAAAGATAAATAAGATTCTTTAAAATTTTCAAAGAATATTATGGGAAAATATTTCAAGGAAGATATACTAGCTGGTGGTAAATTTTCATACCAGGATCTTGCTTTTCCTTCTAAGATTTCCATAAAAATCTTCATCAAACAATATTAATTGAATTCAAACTTTATTTTTTGTATACGTATATGAAACTTAACCCAATGCAGAGCAACAACGTCTCCTTTCACGTCTTTGAATTTTGGAAAATAAGTCTGCTAATCTATGCAAGGCATTTGATTTGGAAAACCATGAATATGAGAGTTATTCATTGGAGCATACCTTGTAGATATGGAATCCATATTTGGCTAATGGAGTTGCCATGAAATCCTTTAGGCTAATGATTCTTCAGACAATGGAGTCGCCATTAAAATTTTGAACTCTAGATTCTTGAAAATGGAGTCGCCATGTGAATGATATACAACCTTTTCTTGTGTGACTATTATTCACCATTAGTAATAAAATATGAACTTTGTCTTTTATCCCAGGAAATATTTCACCTTCATCCCTAGCAACGATGCCAAAATGTTATCACTCTGTAAATTTCCTTGCTTGTAGAGGAAAATCACAAAGGTAACCTCAAACCACTTGCATCCTGGAATCTATCCCTTCCAACCCAGAAAGGGCTCTCTCACGGATTGTCAATGAAATTAGAGGCTAGGTTTGTAGTGAAAGGCAGGGTTATGAGTGTGGTGGTAGGGCAAAGAGAAATATACATAGGGCATGGAGTTATAGGATGAGGTCAATGATGTAGGACACTTGGTGGGTTGAATAATGGATATCTAAAGGCAAGGTAGAAGGTGTTATTTATGCTTACAATATATCATTGCAGATGGGAATATGAAGGGATAAAGTCAGTGATCCACTTAGGGCATCCAATAGAGATGAATCCTAAGACAAATCTCAACATAAAACATAAGAAGTATTTAAGCACATACACAAATCATCTAATTTGATGATGAATTATGTTGTATATGCTATATTAGCATGTCATAGAAGAAAATTAATGCAATAAAAATGTTATAACACGTAAAAAATGCATTACAAGTAAAACAATCATAAGAACATCAATCACAAGAATCTCTGGAAGCCCAAACTCAGGTACTTCAGCTCCAAAATTTCAATAATCTCAAAAATATTTACCATATGCAGACAATAAAACTTCCTCACACAGTCGCCCCGAGTTCATGAAAAATCATAAAATATATAAAAATTTTATTCTCTATCCTTCCAAAACTTTCAAATTCAACTGCCTTCCTAAATCAAGCTATAGTTACAAAATATTTTGGCAATAAAATTTGAACTGTCTGCTAGAAAACAGGAGTTAGTTTGTTGGAAAATAGGGGTCAAAGATGTCATCATATCTCTCGAATCATAATATTTTTTACAAAAATGAGAGATTATTTTGTAGATGAACCCATTCTTGAGAAAACCTCTTTCATTTTTTGAAAATTCCTCTCCATATCCTCGCGATTTGCGCCCGAAGATAATGACCTAAATAGGAAATCATTAAATATTTAAATCTGGAAAGATAGGTTGTAAAGATCTGTTTGAATATTTCAAACCATGACACTTGTTGAAAATATGAGACATTTTTTGGTGATTGGTTCCATTCTTGAAAAATGACTATTTGGATTTTTCATAAAACCTCTCCATTTATTCAAAAAGAGATCTTGAAGTTGACTGCAAAAATAGTCATTTGCATAGCATGACTTGTAGACTTTCTGTGGTAAGGTTCCTTTTGACACTTTCTTCTATTGTTTTAGATTTGAACTATGTGTGATGAGTGACTTATGGTAAATTTAGTCTTCATGGTTATGATGGGTGGCCTTAGAACCTCTGCAACCTCTTTCAAAACATCCTTACCTTCACAAATCTTCAAAACTCTAATGTGCCTCAATATTGCAAAAATGAAGCTACATGTACTAACTGAGAACCTGACCAAGTTGATACAATTATGATGTTTGATACATAATATTATAACCTATTTTACCTCCAATAAATAAGGACAAGATTAAACCCACTTTGTTGCTAAAAAATAAGACTATCACAATTGTGCAGTGTGGTAAGTTATGCAACAAATTTGTGCAGCGCTTACCCACTTGGTGATGTCACATGCCAAAAGGATATATGATCACATGAGAGGGTTGTACATGATATGACTTGACTCTAAAAATATTGTAATGACTCACATGACCCCTCATCATAACTTTTTGATGACATGACAACCCATATCATTTTAAGAAAAATTGACACATATGACAAGGTGTTTTATTTGACATGACTCAAAACCTTATGATAAGACCCTATTTAACCATTTTCATAAAACTCACTAACTCATAAAATCACTCTTACCTAAGAAATAATGTCATGGTATTTGTAATACCAAGGCATGAATTTAAACCCTACAACACACATTGGACTTAAACTAAGACTCCATTAACCTATTATAGGACACTAACATATGGCACAATAGAGGAGAGAATATCACAGTTAGTACAACGTGAGGAAGATAGGTTTGTTGTTGGTTTCCATTAGCAAGTTCAAAAGGTAAGAAAGAAGGCATGGCATGATCGACACATAAAACATAAAAATTTTCAAGTGGGAGATTTGGTATTACTCTATGACAACAAGTTTATGTAACATCCATGAAAGTTTAGAATGCACTAGTTAGGACCCTATGTGATTCATCATGTAACAGAGACAGGTGCTACGCAGTTTGAAACCATGAATGGTGAATTCCTTGGATAAATCATGAATTTAATTTGGTTTAAACTCTATAGAGATGGCCAATAGTCTGCGCAGTAATCTGGGTTGTGCCAGAACACATGTATCATAGTAATTGTGCTATAATAGGAAGATAAAACATAGAAAAACATATAAAAAGTAGAAAAAGGAAGAAAAACAAATACAAAGTGGAAATAGAAAAAGAAAAAGAGTATAGAGTACTAAGTCATAAGGATGTGCATAGAAGGAATTGTTATCGCACATCAGGATGGAACTTCATCGAACAAGAAAACAATACATAGAAGAAAAAGACTGCGAAGTAAACAGATGCAAAAGAAAGAATAGTTGTGCAGTTTGGCACTGACAAAACCATTGGAAGCATTAAAGCATGGAAACAATGGTGATAAAATGGTAATGATAGGTCATAAAGCCGATGTGTAATCTTAAATGGTAAAAGTTGTCGAAAATGATGACATATTGGTAGTACGAGGGAAAAATCACACGACGGATTTGGTAATAAAGTTGCATTTATTTAACCACTCATCAATCTCGTTACTACATTGGACAAGTTAGTTAAGGCATGAAGAGACATACATAATTGGGAAGAAGGCACAAAAGTAGTCAGAGGTCATTAATTGTAAATTATTGTGACTAAGAGCTACATGTAAGACAAAGAAAACTAGAGTAATCCAGAGAAAATCCAACTTATGCCAACTTATGTCGGGCGGTATGTCAACTTATCGTATATGATGCACAAAATGAGGAAACAAGACAATAATGTCACATTTTTTGTATATTTTGACAATATCGGGTATTTAATCGAACACACACCACACATATCATCTAAGATAGTGGAAACTTACACATAAATTGTGTGCTTCAAAGCAGGCATGCACCACATGTATGTGCAAGCAAAGAAGGACCCTGCGTGCTAATGGATGCCAACCAACTATAGACTAACAACATAGGATGTATTTTTGACTGTAAATGATTGGGAAGATGGGTGGAAAATCCTAACAGATAAAACATGGCACCTAGAAGATAAGGAATAATAGGATAAGATTGATGGAGAAAAGTATGAGGGCCATGGGAAAGATCAGAATAATGGCGCATAAAATGCACCTGGTCCATTAATAGAAGAGGCACATCAGACATTTCCCAGGACAGAATGAAAAAGAAAAAATAATGGGAAGGAACCAGTAGGAGGTGTGCGAAAGAAGGCCAAAGCACACAAAGTACCACCAGTATACAACTTGCCCACTGAGGATATGGATAGGATCGGCTACCAAGTATGGAATGTCGCGGAGGAAATCATTGAAGAAGTGACTAGGAAATAGGAAGAGCATCATCAAAAGGTGTGAGAGAAGTTGGTAAGACTACAACAACTCCTAGAAGCATCCAACATAATGAAAGAGCACAGGAAAGAGGGAGGAACATCCATAACTCCAGTGGAAGAAGCATAGACTGTTCATCCAGTCTTAACCAAAGTAGCAACTGGACACATAACACTACAAATTGAGGCAGACACCATTGAGTTCCCAATGGCAGAATTACAGGAATAGGTGAAGGAGATCAATTATCTGAACATTGTGGTGTCGTGGCTACCGACACACATACTACAAAGCTTGAAAATGGCCATGATTCATGAGATTAGGATCTGAGGAGAAGAAGAATACTAGGAACTGACTAAAGAAAATGATGAAAGATCCCAGTTACAATGAAAGTATGAAATTTTTCTCCAACAAAAGAGCACAATGGAAGGGAAAGTGGAGAAGGTAAAGAAGAAAAATAATGATATTGAGGAAAGTGTTTAGAAAGCCCAGAAAGAAAAGGACGAAGATGAGAGAATGGAGCAAAAGACACAAGTAGTCATCCAAAAATTATACAAGGAAATTCCATAGGTCCTAATATTAGTCGAGGCTACTATGGAATAACAGGTATTGAATATTGGGGAAGTCATCAAGGGATTCTGAGAAAATATTGAGGACCTTCAAATTCAAAGTACACCAGGAACGCCACAAGAAGTTCGAGAAGAAAGAGAGAGAAAAACGATGACAACAGTTGCCAACATCAAGAATATAAAATAAGACTGCACAAAACTCTACGAGGAGAGATCACAAATATAGGCAGACTCGGTGGAATATCCATAAATGAAGGTTTTGGAGTCCAAATTAAGAGAAGCATAGGAAAACGCCCAACAACCTTTAGAGAGAATCAATACACTTCCACTAGTTGAATGTATGACAACAATTTTGGCACAATGATAGTCATACATGGAAGTGGAACATATGAGGGATCAGTAAAAGACACTTTATCATCGTTTAGGACCATTGTAGGAAGAAGCAGTAAGGATGATTGGTGAACTAGCCACTACATAGAGAAAGGTGAAGCGAGTAGCCCATGAAGCAAAACAAAAACTTACAAGATTGATTGTGTAGAGGGTCAAAGATATTGTGGAAACATAGAAATACATAATAAAGGGGGTTGCAACAACTAAGGAAGCCTCAAAGAAGTTCATCCAGGAGAGGAGAAGTGCACAACTGGCCTAAGTGGCTCAAAACAAGCAAAAGGTGAGTGTTGGGGGTCTGTTGGACATGCAGTTTTGGGATACAATTTTGATAAAAATCCTAAGTATAGAAGAAGTGCACATAAGAGTGTGCAGAAGAAGAATAAATATTCAGGAGTGGGTAGTTAAGACACATCCAGAAGTGCAACGCATAGGAAAAAGGAATAAAGAAGAGAGAAGAATAAAATGTAGAATAAATCAGGAGAAGAGTGAAAAGGAAGTATGACAACCCGGTGTGATAAATATATAAGGACATGGGAAAGCATGAAGAACAAAATTCAAAGTGAAAAAGAAACATGCATATGGAAAAGAAGGTAAAGTAGCCCGAATAGTCAGTTAACTTGAGTAGTAATGCATTGTAATAGGTTTTTGGGATGAACAAAGTAGGGTTTTAAGCCCTAGAATGTATGTATAAATATGTAATGGGTTTGGAGAATAGGGGTCGGTTCCTCATTATTGGGTTCTCTGTTAATCATTGTTATTCTATTTTATCCTGTAAAAAAAAGGTATCTATGTCTGAATACTAAGGAGATGATGCAAAGAGAGAGAGAGAGAGGTTTACATTGTAGAGCGGCTAGGCTAGGAGGAAGGACAGATAATCATGATGTATCTTTGTAAGAATAGTGTGCAAGCCTAAAGCAATTATGAAACACATAATAAAGAAGCCAACCATTGTGGACATAGACCAAAGTTGGTTGAACCATGTTAACTCTTGTGTCAAATGTCTTTTATATGATTTTTCATGAACTCTGTCTGGATGCCTATTAGATTAGATTTATCTTATGTATGATCATTGCACAATAATCATGACTGTTATAGTAATGGGTTATGTGGTAATCTGGAATATAATGGTAATATGAATCAGAAAGCACTAAGTAGCTAATAAACAAAAATACAGAGCAATGCACACATAACCAATAAGTAAGAATGAACAAAAGGTTCACCTCCCATTCCCTCACTACTGCATAAATCTGGTTCTTGCAGTCCCAATAGATACCTCAGGTGAGACTTCATTTGTACATGCAAGTGATGCTGAAAGGGTCGATGCCTAGTGGGTTTTGTTGGTCAAAGATAACTCAAACCTAGGGTCTTACAACGCTATGCAGCGCTAACAACATATGTATTTTTAAACTATTTTTAATCAGAAGTGGTCATAAATGCACAAGGAGCACTCTTGGAGGTAGGTATAGACAATTTCCCTTGATATTTGGCTAGCAGCTCACTTGAGGAGACAAAATCCCCTATTTATAGGAGATTAGTTCCCTTGACTCCTATAGTTCAACCTAGTTGGTGGAACACATGTCTTTTTCCAAAACAATTATTTCAAAAAGGTATATTATACATAAAAATCCATCTCAATCATACATTCCTTAAGAAACATACAAAATACCCATGAATAACTATTAAATATGGTCAAAAGAAAACATTAATTCATTTTGTGGTGGAAAAATATGTCAAAGATGAGCCTTTAAAATGGACAATAATGAGGCTCATCATGCATAACATCAATAAGGAATATATGGTGGAGGACATGGGTAGGATCATGCTAAGGATTTATGCATCCTTAGACAAGAGACAAACAGACTATCAATCTAACATGATTGAGGTAGAAGGTAATATTGATAAACATCCCATAGCTATTTATTATGGATCTATTCATAGCTATATAGATCCAAATCTAGTTGAAATAATTAAATTGAAGAAATGTAAGAATGAGAAGTGTTGGTTAGTTCAACTAGCTACCAGAACCAAGAGGAAACTCAATGACCTTGTCAGGGACTTCCCAGTGGACATGAATGGATTCAACACCGAGGCCGATTTGAACATCATACCAATTGGGTCATATGACTATGATTGGTATGGATTAGCTGGATAAGAATTGTGCTATCATAAATTGTTACAACAAGGATTTCACATGTCTTGATGAAGAAGGGAATTCAAAATAAGTTTAGGGTATTCCAAGGCCTATATTAGTGAGAGAGATTTCAACATTGTAGTTGAAAATAATTTCTATAAAAGGTTTTCAAATATATCAAAAACATATGGAAGATTCATTTGACGATGAAGTTCCAAATCTTGAAGACTATCCAACCTTGAAGGAATATGAATATGTGTTTAAGGAATTTCCAAGATTGCCACCAAAGAGAGACTTTGATTTTTCTATTGAATTAATTCTTGGAGCTACCCTAGTGTCCAAAAATTTCTATAGAATGAGGACACAATAGATTAAAGAGTTGCAAATGCAACTAAAAGAGTTGTTGAAGAAAGGGTACATACGCCCAAGTGTTTCACCTTGGAGTGCCCTAGTTCATTTTGTGAAGAAAAAGGATGGAACTATGAGGTTATGTATTGACTTCATACAGTTGAACAAGGTTACTATGAAAAATAAGTACCCTTTTCCAAGGATTGATGACCTTTTTTATCAGTGGAAATGAGCAAAGATATTTTCCAAGGTTGACTTGAGATCATTTTATCATCAAGTGAGAATCAGAGAAGAAGATACTAACAAGATAACCTTTCAAACAAGGTATGGTCATTATGAGTTTGTGTTGGTGCTATTTGGGTTTACAAATGTTCTTTCTACTTTCATGTGTATAATGAAAGGAGTGTTCAAAGATTACTTGGACAAATTTGTTATTGTTTTCTTGGATATATTCTTATATATTCCAAGAAAGAGGAGGAGCATGAACAACAATTTAGAATGGTTCTACATGTGGTAATTTTTTTTATCAAAAGCGTATCCATTAGCTCAGCCATAATGTCTTAGAAGATGGCATAGTAATGGATGCAGAAAATATTGAAGAAATCAAAAGTTGGCTAGTGTCGAAGAATATTTCAAAGGTTAGATCATTTATGGGTTTAGTTGGTTACTACAAGAGATTCACTGTGGGTTTCTCCAATATTTCACACCCTATAACATTGTTTCAAAAGAAAGGAATAAAAATTGAATTGACTACCAGGTGTGAAGAGAGTTTCCAACACTTTAAGGTATTATTGACCAATGCACCTATTTTAAAGGTTTCAAATATAGATGAGGATTTTTTTGTGTGCAAAAATGCATGTAAAGAAGGGCTTGGTGGAGTTCTTTCCCAAAATGGGCATGTAATTTGTTATGAGTCAAGAAATTTAAAGGATCATAAAATAAATTATCCGATGCATGACTTAGAGTTGGAAGTCATAGTTCATGCCTAAACATGTGGAGGCATTATCTCATGGGAAAAAAATTTGAATTGAAGACAAATCATAGTGGTTTGGAATTCGTGTTTGAGAAGCCAACTATAAATGCCAGAAAAACTATATGGGTGTAATTTCTTAGTGAATATGACTTTAAAATCAAGGAAAAATATAATAAAGGTGTTGATGCACTCAATAGAAGGGTGCATGAAATGCATGCTACAACTATCAATTTGTGTGGGACATGTCTAAAAGACACAATTTTATAGGTTCTAATAGTAGACCAACATTATGTGCAAGTTAAAGAAAATTTACAACAGAACAATGTACAACAGAAATATAAAGATTACAAGTTGGAAGAGGATGGGATCATCTTGTACAAGAATAGATTTAATGTTCCCAATTATTAGGAATTGGGAAATTTAGATCTAAAAGAGATGCACAAAATGTCATACGCTAGACATCCACGGTACTATAAAAGTATTGCAACTATAAGAGGTCAATATTTTTGGCCCAGTATGAAGAGAGATGTGGTTGATTACATAGCTAGATGCATGGAATGCCAGAAGGAAAAGGCTAAGCATAGACATCCAACATGAATGTTACAGTTATTTGTCATTCCTAAATGGAAATGGGAGATTGTTACCATGTATTTTATTACCAAGCTCCTAGGACATCACAAAAGCATGATTCTGTCATGGTAGTGGTGGATAAGCTTACAAAGGCTGCACATTTCCAGTAAAAATGACTCACAATATCGCTAATATTGCATAGATATAAGAGATTGTTAGGCTACATGGTGTGCCTAAGAAAATAGTGTCAGACAAAGATCCCAAGTTCACTTCCAATTTTTTGAAGGGATTGTTTAAGGGATTTGGGACCAATTTGAATTTCAGTACAACCTATCGTCGAGATTTAGATGGGTAGATGGAGAAGATTAACCATATAATTGAAGATATGTTGTGAATGTATGTAATGGAAAATCCTTTTAGGCGGGAGGACTATATCCATTTAGTCGAATTTACTTACAAAAATGGGTATTAGGAATCATTAAATATGAGTTTGTTTGAAGCCTTGTATGGAAACAAAATTCAATGCATCGGTGAGTTGGGATAACTCAGTAGATAGAGTCATTATTGGGAAACAATTGTTAAAGGAAATGGAAGGGAAAATGGTAAAATGGATCAAGGAAAATTTAAAGGTTTCACATGATAGGAAAAAGAGTTATGTAGACAAATGAATAACACATAGGGAATTCAAAGTGGAAGAGCATGTGTTCCTAAAAGTTAAATCCAAGAGGAGCTTGATGAGATTGGGAAGTTGCCCAAAGTTGGTAGTGAGATATTGTGGGTCATTTGAAGTCCTAGAGAGGATAGGATCAATTGCATACATTTTTTCATTACTTACATCCATGAGAATTCATAACATGTTACATGTGTTTTTATTGAAGAAGTATGCACCTGATCCTAACCATGTGATTTATTGGAATGTGATTTGGGTGGAACATGAAGGTGACTTTCAGGTGGAGCCAGTGTCCATCTTGGATTGGAAATTCAAAGTTCTCAAGAAAAAATATATTGGCATATTAAAGGTCAGATGGACCTACTATGGTCATGAACATGCCACGTGGGAGTGCGAGGAGGCATTGTGGGAGGAGTACCCATAAAGTTTTGCAAATTTTGAAGAAAACATAATGTACATTTGTATATAAGTGTACGAAGACTCCATTTTGGAAACTGGAGTTATTGGAGCCACAAATCTGAGACTTCATGTCTAACATATGATATATCCCATTCCTTGGGTTGTGCTAGTTGAGGGGAATGAGAGTTGATGGTTGGAATTGTTGTGAGAGTCATCATGTGGAATTATCAAGTATTTTGATGTAAACAATTGTGTATGTAAAATTGTATGGTGATGTGTATTGATAAAAGTGAAAATTGTAGGGAGAGGGGAATGTAACATCCTCATTTTTAATCCCCAAATTAGCAATGTATATTGTAAAAATCATATATGGTTGCAGGCCAAGCAATGTAATATGTAAACATTGTATATTGAAATAATAAATAAAATGTATCTCCTATTGTAGATGGACACACATAGAGGAAGGGGGGTTAATTTTCCACAAGTGATGGGGGTCCAAGGGGGAATTATACATGCCTATTAAAACCAAACCATATTTTTAAATTACTTTTCTATGAACCTTCTATTTCCTTTTTTAGTGTTCTAAATCCCAATAATTGAATGCATGTGAGGGGTTTGTGGGAAAAGACACTTGAAATAGTTATTGAGAGCATGGGCCTAAGTACAATCAACCTTGGGAATTGAGAGAGTCAATATGCATGGGATAAAAAAGGGAAATTTGAATTGGAAAAGGGGAGTAGTTTTACGTTTGGGAAAAAAGAAGGAAAATGTGTGTGGAGTGTTAGGAGATAGTAGGTAGCCATAGTGGGTTTTGTGGAAAACTCTTGGAGTTGATACTTGCATGAAGAAGCATGATGAGAGGCCTATGAGTCTCGAGGGACAAAATATCATAGGCATGATTATAGGCCTAACACCTCCAACAGTGAAGTCCCGAGGGCCCAAATATCAATTTCCAAACTCAAAAAATGGCATTAGTACCCCTAGTGGTCAAGTACACCCCCATCCTCATATACCCACTTAGATAATGTTGGAGAAGTTATCAAATTGCCCGCATCAAATTACAAACCCAATAATTCTCTTTCTCAAGGAAATAGTTAACAACATTCAACAATAATCTAACCCCCTCACACAAGGAAAGCTTCTCCTTTCTTAATCTTTCGCAAGGTAATATCTCCTTCCCAAGAAAGTTTTTTGGCCTTCCTATTCCCCCTTATTTAATACACTTAGGGTGAAAGTAGGATTAGGAGAAAAATTACTAGTGTCGTAAAATGGTTCTTAGGTGAAATAAACTCATCCTTATTAGGAATTTAACCCCCAAATTGATTTAGAAATCATTTTCAAGTCAATAATTCCCCTTCTCAGACTCACAAGGCACTAGGTCTAGGTTTCCCAACCTCATTGAGAAAGATTCCTTTCCTTTGGGTATGTTTTCCAACAATTAATTTGTTGGAAATATTGTCATTGATGGCAAAGGATGAGGCAAAGGAGGAAGAAGAGCTTTCTGTTAGAAAATCAGTGTATGGTTGAGTTTTGGATGGGTGCGTATGATTGTTGTAGAGCGCCGCTGACAACCGTCAGATCTACAGAAGGTGCGAGGGAGATAAGCCATCGGAGAATAGGGGATCGGGACTTTGAAATGTCCAATTCATTCGACAATGAAAACCCCGAAATTGCGATATGTGATTTCGCGACTTGATCGCAGCCGTTAAAGCAAGCATGAGATATGGACCGTTGATTTTCTTCATCGGAGAATCGGGGATTGGGATTTTATAATGTCCAATTCACTTGACATCGAAAACTCCGAAATCACAATATGTGATTTCGCGATTTGATCGCAGCCATTAAAGCAAGCATGAGATCTGGACCATTGATTTCCTTCATCGGAGAATCGAGGATTGGGACTTTGATATGTCAAGAACACACTGCAACAGAAACTTTGAAATCGTGAAACACGATATTGCGATTCAATCGCAACCGTTGAGTCAAGATCGTACCAGGACCGTTGATCACAGCTCTATACGGAATTTCGAGGATTGGGTTTTGGTATTGACAAGAACATTGAACATCAGACATCACGAAATCGTGATACGCGACTTCCCGATATGGCATATAGCCTGTGGGCCACCCAAGAGTCAGTGGAGGACAGGTGTAAGGAGTATAGAGGAAGTCGGGGAATGACATATCGTGGGTCCAAAGGGCGTATGCGCATTGTCATTGAAAACCCCAAAACCCCGACGAGAGGTAAGGTGGCGGTCACGTGATAGCTGATCACATGGACCATTGTGTAGCCAGAAGGGGCTAAAGCTCGGGAAATCCCTAAAGGAAACCCCGATGCGGAATTTGAGCCGTTCATCTGGAAGGATGCGTGGCAAAGGATTGGGCGCCGTCGGCACTTTGTCCATCGAGAAATCGGAGATCCTGGTGACAAGGGATTTGTGCAGTGTGAAATCGCGATCAGTGAAACCCTGATCAGTGGAGAACAACTATCAGCACAACACAGAAGGAGGACAGCGACATAGTGGAGTACAACTGTCAGCGTAAAGGAGCGTCGGGATTTGGATGATCGGGAATCACGTGGGTGTATGCATTGAGGCATCACAAACCCCGTAGCCTTGACAGGGTAAGGTTTTGGTCATGGTGTGACGGTCACGTTGACTGGGAGCTAAGCTCAGGGGGGCTAGCGTATGGAATGTTGAAACCCAATTTAAAAAGGCACACGTAGGTTTAATTCAAATTCCAGATTTCCCCCGAGCAATAAATATGGGACCCAATGAGCGTTGAACGGGTCTTGGATCCATGGGTTTAAGAAGGGTTCAATGCCCTTTCTACAGGTGATTGGAAGAAGCAAAGCAGGACGGTAAGGATGGTAAGGACAGTGATAGGTTGCAGGGGTCCCTTCTGGAGGATGTGGAGGCCATTTTCTGACAGTAGGCACATCTACAGGTTGCTGAGGTCATTTGTCCAGGTGGAAAAACTACAATGAATCCCGGTAAGTTACAATAGATCTGAACTGCTCAGCAACACGTATTATTACTGATCAATACGGGTCATTCACATTAAAGAGTTAGGATCTCTGACGAAGGATGTTGAATGCATATTGAAGTCTGGGTTATTGCTAATACTCTAAAGTTTTGGGCAAAATATGGTTGCTGACAAATGTACAAAGGGTTGAAACTACCTGATCCAGTGTGAAAATTAATGAAACGTGGTCAGTAGTGAGTCTGAGGGTTTAACCCTTCAGTAGAAGCATCCTACCAGTAGAAACTGGTGCTATCTTCAGGGGGTTGAAGCTCCCTTCCAGGAAAGGCTAGTAAATGAGAGAAGGTTGTAGCCTTCTGCAGGTAGAAGCCTGCGTACTAGTATGAGTCTGCACTAGTACACTGTTGTAGAATGTTTTCTTATAATAATCAATGAAGACAGAAACAACGGCAGCAGTGGTTTTCTCCCGATTTGGGTTTCCACCTTAAAATCCCAGTGTTCATGTGTCTTACTCATGTGCGTTGGTTTGCTTGTCTTTAATACACTATGTTATTGCTTAATAGACATCTGATGAATAATAAAGATCTCTGGATGCACTCTTGTCTCTATGAAGTAGCCTAAGGTTTTTAGTGAAAACAGGACAAAAAAAATTATTGCTCAAATACTGATTCACCCCCCCTCTTAGTATTTCTCAACAATTGGAATCAGAGCAGGTTCTTCTAAAAAAGGCTTAGCCGCTAGAAGGAAGTTCAATCAAAATGAGCAATCAAGATAGATTAGCATCTCTCAGGCCTCCACTCTTCAATGGAAACAATTTAATCTTCTGGAAAACAAGGATGAGATCTTATCTCTAGTCTCTAGGAGCAAATGTATGGGCTATTGTTGAAGGAGGATATCAATATCCATCTACAGTACCAACAGATCCAACAGAAAGAAAAACCTACGAGACAAATGCAAAAGCAGTTAATGCTCTGTTAGGAAGTCTAACTGAATCAGAATTTGT
>ML776682.1:692099-705512 GCA_009831015.1 Picea engelmannii | reverse complement strand
TTTATATATATATATATATATATATATATATATTATTTTTTATTGTGTTTTGTTAATATGTATAAAAAAAAATAAAAAAAATAAAACAAATGAAAATAAATGAAAAAAACAAGCATTTAAAAAAAAATGGAAACAATATGTATGAGAAAATTTAAAATATCAAAAAAACACCTAAAAATGGAATGGGGCTGCTACCAGTAGCACCATTTTTAAAAACAGGGTAAAAAACCTGACCCCCCAAAAAATGAGAACTCTGTAGAGTTCTCATTAAGTTGGTAACTATGTTTATCTTGTAAAATATCCTCTTTGTGGATCAATGGAGAGATTCTTGTGAGAGCATCTTTGGTGAAGATCTCTTTAGCATGATTGAAGATCTATTTTGAGAAAGAGAGTGGGAGGAGAATCTCATAGATGCATCAATGTTTCGGCAATATCAGAGATCTTGACGACAAAAGTCTTGGAGCTTCAAAAACCCTAGTTTCTGAGGTGTACGGAAGGTATAATGGGCCAGGATGCATACATACGCGGGTTGTATGAGGATAGAGTGCATACAGTGGATAAGATCATGAAGATCTATGTTTGAGCTGATGACAAGTTGTTGAAGACTGAATCAAGTTCTAGATCTGCATTCTATGGGCTCAGATTTTAGACTCTGGTATGGTCACATGATTGTCTTGATGGATACTATTGCTTGTTGTGTTGTGAGTGCTTAGGGCATTTAAGGTATGGTTGTTGTGATGTGGTTTATGCTGGTTGATGGAGTGAGCAGTACTCTTGTGATTCAGTGGTGATATGATTGCTATGGTATACTAGTTTCTTATACATGATTGAGTTAGAATTCATATTGATTAGTTGTGGAGCATGAGTAAGATATTGGGGATCTTGGATGTGTTGTGATTAGCTGGTGGTCAGTGTGGAAAGTGGAAGATAGAAGAAATTTTTCTTGTAGGTTGAAAAGGATATGAATATGTGAGGAAAAGGATAAACCCTAATTTCTCATAAGGCATACACAAGTTGTTGTGTATAATGGTTGCATACATATGTGGGCTGTAATGAGCCAGGGAACATAGACAAGTGGGCTACAGTACCGATAGGTCACGTACTTGTGACAGTTGATATCTGTGGAGGATTGTTGCCTCATCTCAGTTGATGCTGAGGATGTAAGCTAAGTCTTGCATATAGAGATGGTTCTCTTGTAGAGTTGTATTCTATTCAGTTGTTGCTGAAAAACCCCAAGGATTGAAGTCTGTAATAAAAATAAAATTGTACATACATCTTTTGTTCTTTGCATTCCTTGTGGAGATGATTTTTTGATGATAAATTGTTGCTATATGTTGTTGATATATGTTCACATCTAACTGGTTATAAATGACATAAATGAGTAATGAGTAAATATTGAATGTTAACTAAGGAGTTTTGTGTAAGAGGGAAGTTTTGGGAAAAATAGCCCCACACTCATTCACCCCCCCTCTAAGTGTAGTAGGTGTGTCCAACAATTGGTATTAGAGAAGGCCTTCACTACAATCCTTAACAAGCTTGAAGGAGATCCATAGACACACAAATGGATGATGAAGTTCCAATCCTTGACGAGGAAAACTATTCTACTTGGAGAATAGATATGAGAGTACATTTGAAGACAATGGGAGCAGTGATTTGGAAGGAAGCCATTGGTGGATCGGTTCCTTTGAAAAATAAGTCAAATTTTGCAGCTCAAATGGAAGGAAAGAAGAATGATTCATTGGCTCTCAAGACCATTCTTAGTGGACTCTCAAGCCCTATCAAAGAGAGCATAGAACAAAGAACTTCTGTGAAGGATCTATGGCTAAATCTAGAGGAGACATATCAAAGTGAGAAGGAGAAGGAAGATATTGAAGACCACTCCATTAAGATTATCAAGGTAAAGAATCATCAAAAACCCTTGATTGTATTATTTCAAAATGTGATCTTGAAAACATTTCAAGTGAAGATAGCACAAAGGAAGATCTCAAAAGTATTTCAAATGAAGGTAAAGAATCTCCAAAGACTCTTGATTGCAATGATTCAAAATGTGATGATGTTGAATTTTTATCAAGTGAAGAAGAAGATATAGAAATAGTTTGTGTAAAGTTTGATGATATTTATCCCATGGAAAGAATAGAAGAAAATCTAGTAGAACTTCAAAAGGAAATTTAAGAGGGTTTATATAGATATAGGAGTGATCATTATTATACACACTATAACTATCTTTTGGATAACACTAAGAAGTTTCTTAGGAGGAGTCAAAGGTACATCTTGAAGTTAAAGGAAATGCTCAAAGAACAAGAAGAGAACAATAAGACTCAATTAGAAGAAAAGGAAGAAGAGATCACAAGACTAAAGAATGAAAAATAAGATATGAAGGTAGATGATGAGATTAACAAAAGTTTTGAAACTATTGTCCATCTCAAGATCCAAATTGAAGAAGCCAAAATGGTAGAGGAACTATTGAAGGATCAAATAAATTAAAAGGAAGAGTCATGTCAAAAGTTAGAAGTTGAAATTGTTGACCTTAAAAAGAAGGTAGATAAGTCAAACAAATTTTTTAATAGCTCACAAATCTTGGATGAGATCTTGGAAAGTCAAAGATCACCATATGATAAATCAGGTCTTGGATACAAAAATGAAGCTACACATGTTGAAGCAAGAACCTCAAAGAATAATGAGGTAAGTTCGTCAAAGAAGGAAGACAATGTTGCAAAACAACCATCTACACAAGGGAAAGAAAATTTCAAAAGAACAAAGCAAGAAAGACATCAAGAAGTTATTTTTGGGACACCAAAACAAAGGTATGAACGCATTTTTCATGGACATTGTTATTCATGTAATGAATATGGTCACAAATCTTTTGAATGTAGAGCTTATGAAAGGATATATAATGGAAGATTTTATAACACAATAAGGTGTTGGAGATGTGATCAAATAGGACACATTGTTGTTCATTGTAACAACATGAGATGCTACAGTTGTAGTGGATTTGGCCACAAATCCCAGGATTGCTAGAACAAAAGAAGAAAGTCAATGATGAGGACTTCACATAGCATGACTAGAAGAAGGAATGAAGTAAGGAAGGGAGACATCTTTGAAAATATGGATGCTCAGAGCTCAAGTTCTGAGAAGCAGGGACAACTTCAGAAGTGGGTGAAGAAGACATAGCAACCAGAACAGAATGAAAGACTGAAGGGAATCTCAAGTGTGTCATCTACTAAGGTATACGTGGGTGACATTGATATCAGTCATGTACATACACAGTTTGACCTTGTATAGGTTGCGTACATACACAAGCTGTTGTGCAACATACCGTGTATATGTGGTAAAGCCTTGGGAAAAAAAGGCAATGCATATGGGTTGCATCTTGATATAATGATATAACTATGTGTTGCAGGGTCTGACATTGCTTGTTGTAGGTTCTGATATTGTTCTATTGCAGTTTTAAGAGTTCATCTATTGGATTATGTAAAATAAAATATCGGGTGCACGACACTAACCCACAAGTATGGATGGATGCATTTTTAGTTGAAGAACAATGCTAGTTATAACAGTGAAGTTATGGCACCTTGGTTATATAATGTATTGGTAGCTTACTTGTTGGAAAACTTGATGCATGAATTTGGCATATGGATAGGCTACATATTGGGACATGTATTTAGTGAGTTGATGAGATGATCATGGTGTACATCATTGAGGAGTCATGGATTGATCTATGTTTGATGCATGATTGGTACATTTCGGGTACATTGGTAGAGGCACCTAATAGCATTTTGATTGGCACATGTTTTATGGAGGATTTGGCATACATGAATGAGGATTCATCATGTTTTGTTATTGGTGCATGGTTGATGTACTTGCTTGGTACAAGTGGTGATACATGTGTATACACTCTTAGATGGCATATGCTTGATGATAGTACACCATTGGTATTACTTGATTAGCAAAACAATTGGTATTTGTTTGAGATACATGGTTACGACACTTGGTTCATGGTGGAGACATATCATGAGAGATATCACAATTGTTTGGCATATTGATAGATTCTCATTGGTTGGCATGTTGGCAAATGCACATAGTTGGCATATTGGCAGATGCACATGTTGGCATATGGTTAATACATTCCATTGGTGAGATCTTATGACACATTGTGTGGTATTGATGTACATGGTTGATGCACATGGGTGTTGTGAATGAAGGGCACAAAATTGGTACATGATGTACTTGGGTGATGTTCTACTCATGATTCTCTATTTTTGTTGACATGTCATTTGTTTCATGATGGTTGGTATAGAATGAGTTTGATGCATGAAAAGGTCCAAGGATCGTCATATGGTAGCATATTTTGCATTTTGTAGAGAATATAGGGGAGACATACCCATAGGGGGGGTCATTTTTCTTCCCATGATTCCAGGAGGAGCGATTTATCAGATGCAAAGATAAATACTTGAGAAAAACCCTATATTTAAAGAAAGAGAAAATAGGCATAATTCTAGAGGGAGAAATGGTCACACGGGGAGTATGAGAGATATAATTCAACATTACATTAGAGTGATATCCCTTGTTAAAAAGGGGAGATATTATTCAGAGGAAGATCAAAAGCATTCAGACAGGGGGAGTAGCCCCAAGGGGAGAATAAACATTTTCCATTGATGTCAAAGGGGGAGAAATGATCCATTGATGTGATTGACGGTTATTCATGGGGAGAGTTAGTCACCTTGACTATTGATGTAGAGCATGCCTTATCTACAGGTTGATATCGATAATTGGTAATTGGTGTTGAAATCAATGTTGGTATTTCCATCAATGGGAAAGGGGGAGATTGTTGGATAATGTTGTCATTGATGCAAATGGTTTGATTTATTGATGTCATTGATTTATGTCAAGAGGATATTGGTGGATCATGATTCATTAATGTCAAGTGATTTATTGATTCCAAAGGATTGATTGATTGATGATTGATGTCAAATGTAGTATGTATTGTCCTTGATAAGCATGCATAGATGCAGATGGATCAAAGAGTTGTCATTGATATGATGAAGATGGATCAATGAGTTGTCATGGATACATGATGCATAGTTGGATTGATGTAATGGTGTTATCATGGTTGATAAGGTATACAAATGGATGAACTCCAAAGTGGTCCCCTTATGGTGAAATCCCTCATGGGAAGACACTTTACGGTTGTGTTATCCTTGAATTGTGGATGGAGAATCCATGTTTATATGTGGAATAATGAGATGAATATTAACGAAGTTTTTGGTGAAACTATCCTAGATGTATAGTGTTTGTCATGCCATTTCTGGTGGTATTTGGAATGTCACATAACTCCTCATGGTTTGAGAGTTATGGTCTTACGAAGTTGAAGGACCCTCACATGAAGGCTTCAAGCCCCAAAAGGTCAAAGAAGTCAAAGTGATTGAAAAGAAGAAATCATTATTTAAATGATAAAGTAAAGTGACAAAGTCAAGAAAGATTATTTAAATAATAAAGAGAAAGTGACAAAATCAAAGAAGATTATTTAAATGATAAAGTGAGGGGACAGAGTCAAGAAGGAATATTTAAATGTTAAAGTAATGGAGAAATTTCCATTTATGGAAAGTGGTGAACCCTAAAATAAGGAAAATAGGTTAATTGACCTAGAAATGGGTTAAGTGACCTAGAGAATGAAAGTAAAAATAATATATCAATGGTCTCTTGTAAAATATCCTCTTTGTGGATCAATGGAGAGCTTCTTGTGAGAGCATCTTTGGTGAAGATCTCTTGAGCATGATTGAAGATCTATTTTGAGAAAGAGAGCATGAGGAGGATCTCATAGACGCATCAACGTTTCGGCAATATCAAATATCTTGATAGAAAAAGTCTTAGAGCTTCATAAACCCTAGTTTATGAGGTGTACGCGGGTTGTAATGGGCCAGGATGCATACATAGGTGGGATGTATGAGGACAGGGCACATACAATGGATAGGATCATTAAGATCTGTGTTTGAGTTGATGAAAAGTTGTTGAAGACTGAAGCAGGTTCCAAATCTGCATTCTATGGGCTCAGATCTGAGACTCTGGTATGGTTACATGATTGTCTTAATGGATACTATTTCTTGTTGTGTTGTGAGCTCTTATCGAATTCTTGGTATGGTTGTTGTGATGTGGTTTATGCTAGTTGATGGAGTGAGCAATACTATTTTGATTCAGTTGTGATATGATTTCTATGGTATACTAGTTTCTTATACATGATTGAGTTAGCATTCATATTGATTGGTTGTGGAGCATGAGTAAGCTATTGGGAAGCTTGGATTTGTTGTGACTAGCTGATGGTCAGTGTGGACAATGAAAGACAGAAGAAATTTTGCTTGCAGGTTGAAAAGGATCTGAGTATGTGAGGAAAAGGATAAACCCTAATTGCTCAGAATGCATGCGCAGGTTGTTGGGTATATTGCCTATGTACATACAGGGGTTGTTGTGAGCCAAGGCATGTACACACGCAAGCTGCACTACCGACAGGTCATGTAACTGTGACAGATTGATATTTGTGGAGGATTGTTTCCTCGTCTTAGTTGATGTTGAGGATGTAAGTTGAGTCTTGCATATAGAGTTGGTGCTCTTGTAGAGTTGTACTCTATTCAGTTGTTGTTGAAAAACCCCAAGGATTGAAATCCATAATAAAAAGAAAATTGTACATACATCTTCTGTTCTTTGCATTCCTTGTGGAGATGATTTGTTGATGATAAATTGTTGATATATGTTCACATCTAACTAGTTATAAATGACATAAATCAATAATGAGTAAATGTTGAATGTTAACTAAGGAGTTTTGTGTAAGAGGGAAGTTTTTGGAAAAATATCCCCACACTCATTCGCCCCCCCTCTAAGTGTGGTAGGTGTGTCCAACAATTGGTATCAAAGAAGGCCTTCACTACAACCCTTAACAAGCTTGAAGGAGATCCATAGACACACAAATGGATGATGAAGTTCCAATCCTTGATGAGAAAAACTATTCTACTTGGAGAATAGAGATGAGAGTACATTTGAAGACAACAAGAGAAATGATTTTGGAAGGCAACCATTTGTGGATTAGTTCTTTTGTAAAACAAGTCAAATTTTGCAACTCAAAGGGGAGGAAAGAAGAATTATGCATTGGCTCTCAAGACCATTCTTAGTGGACTCTCAAGCCCTATCAAAGAGAGCATAGGACAATGCACTTCCGCCAAGGATCTATGGCTAAAGATAAAGGATACATATCAAAGAGAGAAGGAGAAGGAAGATATTGAAGACCACTCCATCAATATTATCAAAGGTAAATAATCATCAAATACCCTTGATTCTATTATTTCAAAATGTGATCTTGAAAACATTTCAAGTAAAGATATAACAAAGGAAGATATCAAATTATTTCAAATGAAGGTAAATAATCTCCAAAGACTCTTGTTTTCAATGATTCAAAATGTGATGATGTTGAATTTTTCTCAAGTGAAGAAGAATATCTAGAAACAATTTGTGTAAAGTTTGATGATAGTTATCCCATGGAAATAATAGAAGAAAATATATTAGAATTTCATAAGTAAATTAAAGAGGGTTTATATAGATATAGGAGTGATCATTATTATATACACTATAACTATCTTTTGGATAACACTAAGAAGTTTCTTAGGAGGAGTCAAAGGTACATCTTGAAGTTAAAGGAAATGCTCAAAGAACAAGAAGAGAACAATAAGACTCAATTAGAAGAAAAGGAAGAAGAGATCACAAGAATAAAGAATGAAAAAGAATATATTAAGGTAGATGATCCAGGTGGATATCGGTGGCCACCCACCTTTTTCGACTGGCTCAAAACAATTTTCTAGTAATTTTGGCAATTTACTACTTTTAGCAGGTTTTAACTTCCAGGGCCATTTTAAGGGCCTAAATGAAGGTTTTTCAAGATAGAGGTTCTCAATGAAATCCAAAGACATGATTTATCCCCCAAAATGAATCTCCTTGATGACACCTTTCCAACGAGCTATCATACGCCTAAAACGGAGATCGTATGCAAAAGTTACGACCCCAGGAAGTTGATGTACTAACTTACCCAAACGGGGCCCACATGAATTTTGATGCTTTATCTCCTAGGGTTAGGTTTTTGGATGTCTAGGGTTTTTGGCATTCCTTTTTATTGTACAAAGGCCTTCATAGCCTCATTTTAATCATCTTCTTGTGAATGCGAGTAGCCATCACATCTCTTCTTAGAGATAAGCTGCCACCATTCTAGCGAGTCTTTCACTCTATATTTTTACAGTCTCTCTACATTTATTTCATTAATAGAAATCATGTATCACTGTATATATGTGTTTATGGTTGCATCTCTGATACATTTATGTTATATTATTTAATATCTTTGATATCTCTGTGCATTTCTCTATTGTATCTCTGATCTCATTTCGTGCCGAAAATAATATGGATCAGTAGATGATGATATTAGCAAAAGTTTTGAAACTATTGTCCATATCAAGACCCAAATTGAAGAATCCAAAAGGGTAGAGGAACTATTGAAGGATCAAATAAATGAAAAGGAAGAGTCATGTCATAAGTTAGAATCTGAAATTGTTGACCTTAGAAAGAGAGTAGAGAAGTCCAACAAATTCTTGAATAACTCACAAATCTTGGATGAGATCTTGGAAAGTCAAATATCACCATATGATAAATCAAGTCTTGGATACAAAAAGGAAGCTACACATGTTGAAGCAAGAAGCTCAAAGAAGCATGAGGTAAGTCCATCAAAGAAGGAAGACAATGTTGCAAAAAAACCATCTACACAAGGGAAAGAAAATTTCAAAAGAACAAAGCAAGGAACACATCAAGAAGCTATTTTTGGGACACCAAAACAAAGGTATGAAAGTATTTTTCATGGACATTGTTATTCATGTAATGAATATGGTCACAAATATTTTGAATGTAGAGCTTATGAAAGGAGATATAATGGAAGATTTTATAAAACCATAAGGTGTTCGAGATATGATTAAGTAGGACACCTTGTTTTTCACTGTAACACCATGAGATGCTACAGTTGTAGTGGATTTGACCACAAATCCTAGGATTGTTGGAACACAAGAAGAAATTCCATGATGAGGACTTCACATAGAATGACCAGAAGAAGGAATGAAGTAAGGAAGGGAGACATATTTGAAAATATGGATGCTTAGAGATCAAGTTCTGAGAAGCAGGGACACCTTTAGAAGTGGGTGAAGAAGACAAAGTGGCCATGACAGAATGAAAGACTAAAGGGAAGCTCAAGTATGTCATATACTGAGGTATACTTGGGTGACATTGATATCAGTCGTGTACATACACAGCTAACCTTGTATAGGTCGCGTACATACGCGAGATGTTGTGCAACAGATCGTGTATATGTGGTAAATCTTGGGGGGAAAAGGAAATGCACATGGGTTGCATCTTGATATAATGATATAACTAGATGTTGCAGGGTCTGACATTGGTTGTTGCAAGTTCTGACATTGTTATGTTACAGACTTAAGTGTTCATCTATTGGATTATGTAAAATAAAATCTCAGGTAAACGACATTAACCCAGAAGTATGGATGGATGCATTTTCAGTTGAAGAACAATGCTGGTTATAATAGTGAAGTTATGGCACCCTAGGTATATAATGTATTGGTAGCTTACTTGTTGGAAAAATCGATGCATGCATTTGGCATATGGATAGGATACATATTGGGACATGTAGTTAGTGAGTTGATGATATGATCATGTTATACATCATTGAGGAGTCATGGCTTAATCTAAGTTTGATTCATGATTGGTACATTTTGGGTACATTGGTAGAGGCACCTACTAGCAATTTGATTGGCACATGTTTTATGGGGGATTTGGCATACATGTATGAAGATTCATCATATTTTGGTATTGGTGAATGGTTGATGTACTTGCTTGGTACAAGTGGTGATACATTCTTATGTTGGTCTCTAAAGATGTCTTAAAATATAACCTCTATGCATCATCCAAAGGTAGGCACTGGCACAAGCATTTTACTTGTCACCTACTTACCTTCTGTTTTCAATACCCATCCTCTGGAGATGTGACCCCTGCAAAGGGACAACAATCGTAACAAAAGGAACAAAAATCGTTCCGTTCAAATGAACAACAAAAGGAACAAAAATTGTAACAAAAGGAACAACAATCGTTCCGTTCAAATGAACAGCAAAAGGAACAACAATCGTTCCAAGGGAACGACAGTCGTTATATTGGGCCAAAATAATGTTGTATTAGTTGAGTTGTAGTACTTTCCCAACTATCTAATTTGTCAAACTGGGGTTCGTAAACTAACGAAGCACATGCAAAGTATATGCAAGATTGAAGCGGGACTAATATAATCTAATGTTTAAGATACAACTAAAATTGAAACATTAATCTAACACATGACTGAAATAGAATCATTAATCTAACACATGACTAGAATTGAATCATTAATCTAACACATGACTGAAATTGAATCATTAATCTAACACACGACTAGAATTGAAATTAATATAGTTTCATAAATGAAATTACTCTAAGAATGAGAAATTGCATGAAGGAAATTAATCTAGAAATGGAGAACTACATGAAGGAAAAGCAGATACAACAAGTGAACAGTTGAATGGCATAACAACATATGAGAGCTCTCACCAATGAAGCAATCTTACATTCAATAATCAAATCAACCTTCATAACAGAATAATGAAAGCATGAAAACCAAAACCATGAATCAAAGCTAAGAATCCCTTTCTCTTTTGAATCCTAATGACTACCACTAAATGACTACAAAATAACTCTAATTAATTGAATCCTCTAATTCCTATTGAATCCTCATGAAGAGAGAGCACTCTCTTTTATACATGAGAGCCTTGAAGATAAGATAACCATCTCATTATTACGGATCCACTTTTCTCTCAACCTATTTTCCATTATTACAAAATATAATCCTTCAAATCCTCACACATATCTCTCATATATCTTGGATAATATATTCCAACCAAATCTCCGTGATCTTCTCCTTGGAATGGGCCTGAATTATCTCCTCAAATATTGAAATGGTGGAGGAAATATTCAATAAGTCCTTTTGAATTAATCCTTCTCATATTCCTACACATTACAAAGCTCACACATATTTGAGATATATATGAAAACATGTTGATTTTCTAACATTTAATCACAAATTCCTTTTAAATACTAAAATGAATAAAGTGGAGAACAATAAGGTGAAACCCAAGTATATTTATGGAAATGATATCATGAAAGGTTAATGGGGCAATGAAATGTGGAGAATCATGAAGGTAAAAGTTGATGAAAATAGAACATTTATGAGCCCCAACATGCCCCCCAACTTAACTTGTTGCATGTCTTCATGCAACCATGCATGGATCTTCTTAAGAAATTTTTGGCATCTGAATGTTGGCTTTGAGTGATGATAATGAATGTTTTCCAAGATGGGATTTACATGAGTAACAACTGACATTTTTTTTCTTATGGTTGGTTCTTGTGTGACAACCATGAATATAAAGAATGTTGGTTCTTGTGTTAACAACATTTATTTATTATTTGTTCTCTTGTTGTTATGATAATAATTTTCCCATATTCTTACTGGAAAATATATGCTATCAATGTGCATAAGGAAACATCATTGAGTTTAAGAAAGCCTTTTTTTTTGTATATGTGTGAATCGTGCCAATATGTATAACAATGATTATGAAGCAAAGTGAAACAGAGTATCGTTGGAAAAGAAATGTTTGTAAATGGTAAATGAAACGAAAAATGGAATCATAGTAGTGGAAAAGTGGAGTGATGATAGTGAATAAATTCCCCTACCCCCCAACTTAACTTGTTTCATGTCCTCATGCAACGTGGCATAAGTCGTAGAAGTGAAAAGGAAAGGTAACTTGGTGAGGGAATTTTCCAAATTATCCATCGCTAGAAATTGAGGAATTACATGATTAAAGTTTAGAAAACAACTTGCCTCCACTTACCCAAAATATTGATGAACTATGTAATAGGAATATGGTTGATGAGATTGTTGCAGCATGGAAGATGTCACTACTGTAGGATCATGTAAAAAGTGACTGCTGCTGTAGCGACGACTGTTGTCTACTGGATCAGAGAATGTGGAGTGGAGGAATTTGAACTGTTGTTGAATGAATCATGGAAAAGAGAAAGTATGAAAGTGGAACCATGGTATGCTCATATGACTGAGGTCATGCTGTTGTAACTGCTGATAGAGTCATGAAAAGTGTATAGTCTTCACCCGTTGTTAAACCTAATAGTACAATTTGAATCATGCGAATGAATGTGTCGATGTCGAGCATGAAAATAAGTCATTGGATTATTGACCAATGATGAATGTCATTGACCAATGTAAGACAACTCATCATTGATGTAAATGAGTGCCAAGGTACCTAAGTACATCTTGCAAAGTGAAAATGAATGAGCTGATGTCGAGCCACTTGCAAGGTCTAACGATCAAGGGACATTGATGTATTCCCATGATTGTTAGTGAGAGATCTTTCCATTAATGCATGCAAGCCTCCAGGTACTCAAAATGGAGTTTAGTCTATATCCTAGATAAGGTGTTGAGGTCGATGGGGCAAGACTTGTTGAAAGGTGGGCCTTAAGGAATCCCACATCAGTCAATGTGAGTTCTAATAAAAAGAGTGGTAGGACTATAAATGAAAATATCTCAGTAGTAAAAATGTGTATGACAAGGAAATGTAGTCATGGAAAGGGAGCCGGATAGTTTTATTGACAAGGAAAATAGAACTGAAAAAAACTAAAGAGATGCATGTGACTTAGAAAGATAGGTGTGTGCGAAGTCATGAAGGATAATTCAATGGAAGATGGGCTTCAACACAGGGATGACCAATCTGCTTTGAAGGAGAATTGGAGGAAGCCATTCATTATGCAAATGGGTTTATGAAAAGGTTTATGTGTAACAACAAATGCCATGATGTGTAAGACGAGAATCAACTCCTTCAAGCAGTCAATAAGACATGTTTTTTTCCAAAAGTTTTGTGATCTTTGAAAATCAAATTAGCAGCAAGATGCAATCAACCACGCTTTTGATAAAAAATTAGTACAAATCCTACATGAAAACTTGTGAGTTGTTTGAAGAAAAATAGAACATGAAGAAAGAAGGACAAATGCGACAATGTAAAAATAAATAAAATGTGGTTTTACACCTCTTGCCGTGGGTGTTGCACATGTGCTTGTCTAATAATTGAATGATTGCTTAGCGTGAAAGAACAAAAACATGTTTCCATTTGTTTTCAGGAATTTACAAAAATGTCCATTTGCAATGTTATTTGTTTTTCTTGTTTTAATTTTTATAATTTGTTTCTAATTTTTTTTATCTTTTTTTTTATTATGTTTGACTTAATTTTTTTTTTT
>ML776682.1:670219-682994 GCA_009831015.1 Picea engelmannii | reverse complement strand
TAAAAACTATATAAAATACTTAGAAATTTGAATATTTAAAAAAAAATATCGCCAAACATTTATAGTTGACATATGAAGGATTAGTAATATTCGCCAAGGTTTCTACATTTAAAAATAAATTTCCATCCTTAAAATCATCCCTGTATGTTATTGTTTAGAACTTACGATCATATAAATATCAATGTGCAACTCCCTAGTGTCCATAATTGTATAGCATCAAATTCAAAACATGGTTGGGATTAGGAACATATTTTTTCAGTAAAGACACATGAAAAACATTATGGATAGTCACATGCAGTAGAAGGGCCAATCAATGTAAAAATATCAAAATTTCCACAATATCCAAGTGCTAATTTATTTCATTTACCCAAGTGCAAAAATATCCTCTTTAGCTTAACTGTAAGTAACACTTTTTGTCCAATATTCAAGCTTTGTTTCAACCTCTTCTTTTCTAGATAAATCTTATGTATGTTCTAGGCAATGCATTTCCTGCAATGTGCCACTCCTCTTAGTCAATAGTATTTCCAAATTTCCCCAACTACTTGGTGAATTACACTTTTGTCCATACATAGCTTCAAATGAGCTCTTCTTAAGGGAATGATGGTAACCATTATTATATGAATACTCCACTATATGGAGGTAGTATTCCCAACTCCTTCACTAATGCATTACATGCATTTGCAACATATCCTCCAAATTTCAATTAACTCTCTTTGTTTGACCATTGGTCTCTAGATACTACAACTCAACTTTGTGTGTAGTTCATGAAACAATATTTTCCATAATTTTGAAGTAAACTTTAATTTTTGATCTGATACACTCACCTTTGGTGCACCATGTAGTCTTACCACCTCTCTACCACCTCTCTAATAAGGTGTGGTTTATATCAAATGCCCAATGAGTAATATTAACTAGAATGAATGTGTTATTTTGGTCAATCAATTGTCTACTACCATGACATAATCATTGTTCTTGGAAGTTCTTAGTCAACCAGAAATGAAGTCCATCAAGATTATTCCCACTTCTAGGATGGAACACTTAGGACACTACTATAATATAGGGTTGTAGCATTGTCATTAGCATAGTCTCCCAATGTGTTTTTTTAGGAAAATAATTGAAGTGTGTATGATACAAAATGATACCATGCTATAGGGGAAATCGTTATTTGCATTGAATCTTAAAAAACACTACATTATGTTTTTCAATGTGCACTTTACAAGGTGCATTCATAAAAATGAAGAATACAATGCAAAAAAATATTTGAATTTATTTATTGTCACTATGTTGAGTATTATTAAAAAAAACAAATTTTCTTGACATTTGCGTCAAGTTTGCATCATATGTGTGTTCCTTGCATCATACAATGCCGATATGGGCGATTGAATTTCATGTGGGGCATTTTTTTTGCATCATATTAGCATCATACCAACATTGAAAATGGATATTTTTAGTCATTTTGTGTCATATTTATATTTATTAGCATCATTTTACATCATTATTGCATCATGTTAGCATCATGTATGCCTCATTCTTATTCATTTTTTCATTGTAATAACATCATATTATATCACTTATGTGTTTTACTAACACTAAGTTTGAATCATCATTATTCCTTTTGCACCATGTTAACATCGTTTTAGTGCCAAATTAGGCATGTTTTGAGTAAACATAATATAAAAATTGTGTCATTTTAGCATCAAAGTTGAGATATAATAATTATTAATGATTTAATTATTTATTTTAATTTATTTATTATTGATTATTATTATTTTATTATTATTATTATTGATGTAACTACTAATATTAATCTAATTATTAATTACTTATTAATTTAGTTTTTTTCTCATGTAATATATCATAAAGTAAACCTCTCAAACACTTACTCTCATTCCAAGGATGGTACCTAGGGTAAACCCTAGATTCTTCATGACACAATGCTAGGTCAACAACTCATGAATAAATCATATATAACTCTTCAACAACCACTTCATTAAGAGAAAACATGTCATAAAGTGGGATTTGAACCCAGGTGTAAAGTTTAACGACTTTTCTCACAACCACTCAAGATACACCCAATTGTCACTAATTAATATAGTTATTAATTATTATTATTATTATTATTATATTTCTATCTTTCTGTGAGTGATGATTATTGTATTTCTTTAAACCGTAATAATCATGAGAAAAAATCATGTATACAACATAACTTGAAACAATATCTACACATATAAGGAAATGAAATGAATTTGACATAAAAAATTGATTGAATGAAGTCGATTAAAGTTATTGTAAATAAGTGTTACGCTACCACCCCATGGAAATGTCAACGATGTCTACAATGTACCATGAAACAATTTCTATACACAATGTATGGAAGTGGATTTCACATCAAACGTTTATTGTACCATTGTCAATTCCCTCCTCATGTTTTAAACCCTCCTTGTCCTCACTCTGTAAAATTATAATAAAAAACATTAGTTCAATAAAATAAAAAATTGATTTAATTGTTAAATATGTAATAAAAATATGTTGGACAGTTGGTTTGGAAAGTTGGTTGACATTGATGGAAACCCTTGGAGATTGATGTCAACTCTTGGAAAAGTATGGAATCCCTAGAGATGTGGTTGAGATTGATGGTGAGTGAGTTGTCATTGATGGAGTGGTTGATGTCAATAGACGTGATAGGTGCCTTTGATGAATTCTACATGAAGCCTCAGAGGTGTAGTTATGGGACCCAAAATTGGTTGAGGAATATGTGTTAGATTACTGAGAGGGGGGTGAATCAATAATGAGCAATTTATACCACTTATTAATCCTTTTGACCACAGTGTATATTCTTTTAACTTATTCAACAATGTTCATAATTTCATCATCAATATATTATTGCATCGTAAACATTAACATTCATCAGTGCATAATGAACAATAATAGACACATCCACACAATACATAGTACACTAGTATTTTACGTGGAAACCCAATGCGGAAGAAAACCATGAAATGATTTTCTTATATGTCAAAGAATTACATTCAAGGAAGAATCAACTTCCAATTCTCTAGCTCCAACCAGAAGGAGGCTCCAACCACCTAGTTTCTCAGGATCCAACATAAGGGAAGCTCCAACTTCCCAATTATCTGGCTCCAACCAAAAGGAGGTGCCAACCCCTTAATTCTCAAGATCCAGCCTGAAGGAAGATCCAACTCCCTAGTTCTCCAGATCCAATTGGAAGGTGGATATAACCACCTATCCTTGCTCCAACCTACTTCCCTAAAATATAAATTCCAAATGTAGTCAACCTGTCAATGTCATTGAATAAAATCTATCACTGTCACAAATATCACTGAAAACCTGTCACAAGCTATATCAATATTCTCCAAGTCTTTTCTACAAATCCACAACCTGTCTGTGCTACAACATGCGGATTTCAACATCTCTCTTTTCTGCAACTTGCGGATGTTCTTGGCCCTCTTATATGTAACTCGTAGACTACAAAAATATTCCTAGTTTCACTCTCACTGTCTTTATTTATGTCAAACTATCACTATAAAACCTGTCATGTCAACATGTACTGGCAACCTGTAACTCTCTGTACCAAACACCCTGTACCAACAATATGAAACAATAATATCATCAACCAAACCTGATCTAATCACCAAAACAACTCTCAACCATATGCACAATATCACGAGGATGTGAATCAAACAAAACTACACATAACAACTCACAACCATCACCCACACATGCCTCTACCAAGAATGTACCAATCAAAACCAAGTACCAACTTGTACCACAACAAGTGCATCAAGCATGCACCAAAAACATACTCCAAGATCACCAACAAAGGGCCTAATACATCACACTATCCATAAAATGAATATCATAAACCCCTACGTCAAACCATGTTCCAAAACCCCATTGTTATATAGCCTTAAACATGTACCACTCATCATCTAATCATATACCAATACCACTAAAAAATGCTTCCAACGGTGCACCACAAGTTATACTAATAAACCAATCTAAGTGCACCAGCAATGTGCCTCACTAGATCTGCCTCAAACCATAAATTACAGTGTATACCAAACATCTAAGAGAGTATATCCCAAACTTCACAAGGTTACGCTTCAAGCATGCTCCACAACACCACTAAGATACAATCTCAAAACATAAACATGAACATACCTTTAACTTTGTAGTATGCTTGTTGTATCTAATATCTGACAATCATACTTGCAGTCCCTCCTCAGATCCTAAAACCTGGAACAAGCATCTTCCTCCTTGACCTTTCTATAGCTCTACGCTTTCCCCTTATACATCTCGCAGGTATCCACATTTTTGTGTTCCTACATCCCGTGGATGTACATGGCCTGTCTTTCTCCATCTTGTGGATAACCTATGAAACCCTAGTTCATTCACTTCCTCTGCAACTATGAAACTTTCATTCCTTCAGACCTTCTTTGCCTTAGACCTGTGCTTTCTCAGAATTTCCAATGTATACCTACAAATAACATTTCACAAAATGTAAATTTAATAATATTCAATAGGTAGGTAGGTTCTAATAGGATTCCCTTTCTCTCTTATTTATACTTTCCAAGTGACTTCCTCTAGAATTTTCCTTGTAACTTTTTTACCCCTTTCTCCACCTTTTAGAGCTAACCACTTTCTTGTTGCAACTAAAAATTCCTTAATTATTCAAATATTAACTTCTTTACCCTTAACTACTTTCTTGTTGCAACCACTTTTATTATTTAAATAATTTCTCTTTGCAATCACTTTGACCACTTTATTATTTGAATAGTTTCTCTTGCAACCAGGGATAACCACTTTCTTGTTGCAACTAACAATTCCTTAATTAGTCAAATCATAACTTCTTTACCTTTAACTACTTTCTTGTTCCAACCACTTTATTATTTAAATAATTTCTCTTTGCAACCACTTTGACCACTTTATTATTTAAATAATCTCTTTGCAACCACTTTGACTAGGAATCTTCTTAAACACCCTTTATAAGCTTTTTATAATATTTGACTTCTTGTTGATCTTCTAGGGGCTTCTAGTTTACTCTAAAGGGTTCTCCAACTTCGCAAAGTCATATCTCCCTAACTGCGAGGAACTATGTGATGTACCACATATCAACGGAAACATAATGACATGTACTATCCATCCATGGTAGTCTTATATTCATATTCATTGATCTTAATTCCTTTATATCCCAAATAAATTCGGGTCCCTTACCCATACCTTCGTGCTACCAAAATTATCTATCATAATTCTCCGAGGGTTGAAATCAATCTTTAAGGGTTGACATCATTCTACAAGATCACTCCCCAAGGGTTGGCATCAATGACAACCAATTATCCAAACCAATTGTCCAGCAACCTAATCCAACTTTCCAACAATCGCCCCCTTTGGAATTGATGGAAAAACCAACATTGATGGAAACACTTAGTCATGGTAATACTCATGCTCATGTTCCTTGTGATCATCTCTCCACATCAATGTTTCTATCTCTCCCCCTTTGACATCAATGGAAAAGGGTATCTTTCTTTGGGGCGGTTTGACATCAATGACAACCAACCCAATTAATCAACAATCTCCCCCTTTGACAAAGTGTATCACTCTGATGCAATGCTGATGGAATAGCTACCAATGCTCCCTCTATGATCATCTCTATCATATCTCCTCCTAGAATCATACCTCTATTCTTACCTTTCTGTCTGAAAACCTTTCTGAATAATCTTTCTACCTATCTTCCTGCTTTTTTTTTATCTTCCTTTGACTTCTCTGCAGCATTTCGTGTAGAACAATTGTAGGGATTCATGTACCTACTTCCTTTTGGATTTTTTGTCCATTGGTGCTTTGTTCTGTAATCAAATAACATATATAAAAAGAAGTCAAGAATAAGAATTCAAATATTAATGTATCATTATCATCCATTTTGATAATATTCCTTTATCTCCGAACCACTCTCTGAAGCAATCTATGAATCGATCTTTGTCCATACTTTCCGAGACTCCAATACTCAACTATCCATAATGTCGACCCATATGTCTCTGTACTATCATGAAGTCTTCATTGTTGCAACTTATCATCAAATGTCCAATGTGTCCACTGGTATTCTCTATATGTAAACCAAACTCTGCATATCTGGAACAATTTGTGTTGTAATTTTTCAATTGATCAATCTATCATATTGTAGTTCTACTAATTGTTTTCTCTAAGTCTCTCTACTCAAAATGTGTAACTTGCTCAAAGGATGGTTCTTTGATCTGTCTCAGCTTCTGCATAGACTCCCCCTATCTCATATTCATATTACCTGGGAGTCTCCAAGATGGATGGCTTAAAAGAATACCTTCTCTGATGCAAATTCATCATCCTCTTCATATGTAGAGTCATCATCTCTCTGAAATTTGACTTTTCCCTTTATGCCTGTGGATTGATCTCGCTCTATAATTCTTGAAAGTACAATATCTGGAACCTGTTCCTTATTTACTTGCTCTTCTTTTCTTTCTCGCACTACTGCAGATCATGTGATCTCTAGAACTTGTTCTTTATTCACCTGTCCTTATCTTCTTTCATTTATTCTCCAAACATTTCTATATCTAACATATTCCTTTTTCTTTGTATATTTTTCTTTGTCTTGTATTACTACCAATCTTGCATCTCTGGGACTTGGTCCTTCTTCACCTATTATTCCTATTTTATTTTCCATACTTTCTTATATATGCTATTAGTGTTCTCTTTCATGGAAGTATTGATCATTATTCTATAATCATGAGCTATGTGTCCATAGTTATGGAATTTGTAACATTCAATGCTATGTGGGGCCACATAATCATTTATTGATTGAAAATTTCTTTCACAAGCCTTGTAATATGCAACCTTATGTCCAAAGTTAGTACAATAAAAACAATGACCATAAAATAAATTTACATACTTGGGAGTGAATGATCTTCTCTGTGGTGTAGTCCTTATGAATTCCAACCTTGGATGATCATGATCATGATTGAGGCTTCTATGTGGCTTGAACTTGGAGGATATTATTATGTAGTCTTCTTCTTGATTCTTTTGCACTTCTGGAATGTTCTTATTCAAGGGTTTACTTTCTTCCTTCTTCATTGAACCTTAAATGACTTTTGAATAAGTATTTGGCTTCTCTTCATTCTTCCCTTCTAGCAACTTGGAGGGATTCTCTTCAACTGATGATGTGGATGTTTCTTTCTCTTCAACATTTGTGTTGAGCTTGAAAACTTTTACTCTCAACATGACAACTTCTTCTTCAAGCTTCTCCACCTCTTCTTCTTTCTTCATCATTTGGTTCCTCATGACTTCTTCTATTAGATTTACTTCTTCAAGTTGGATCTTCAATGTGATTAATTCATTTTCAAGTTTTCTTACTTGTTGATTGAACCCTAAGTCAAGATGATTTAAATCATTAGTTCTTTCCTTGAGATACTCTATCGCTATCTTCTCTCTTTTCTGCTTCTTCCTTTTGTGTTGTTATTTTGGCTTCCAAATATTGTTTCTGATCCTCAAGATTTTCTTCAGTCCTTCTGGCTTCTTCTAACCGATCTTTTAGAATCATGAGCATATTCTCCACTTCTTTGGTGTTGGAGTTTTGTGACTCTTCCATATTATTTATCTCTTCCTGGAGTGACTGTTTTCTTTTCTTTCAATCCTTAGATATTCAATTGGACTAATCAATTGATCTATGTAATCAACTTCTTCCTCTTCATACTCTTCCTATTCTGAATCTATCTAACATGATGAGCATGTTTCTTCTTGTTCTGTACCTGCATCTTCTTTCGAATTATTTTATTCTGTGATGGGAGACAAATAGATATTTATAGATTATCCCAAAGTTATTTAGTTGATGAGAATTTACCCACTTTGTCCTTTTCTGAATCACATAGTCCTTCCATGATTAAATCCATTTCTATTTTTTTGTTCTTCTTCAATTTCTTCTTGGTTGCAGTCTTAGGTTTCCTTGTAGAATTGTATCTTTTCACAACTAGTTGCCAAATATAATATACATATGACTTTAAAAATACTTTCATCCTTCTTCTCCATATCTCATACTCTAGACCACTTTGACCATCAAATGTTGGTACTCCATTCTCAGTGTATTCCATGATCTCCATCCAGTGGTTAAATTGTTTCTTGAAGGAACCTCTCTCTCATACCAATTGTTGGATTACTGAGAGGGGGGGTGAATCAGTAATGAGAAATTTATACCACTTACTAATAATTTTTACCACAATGTGTATTCTTTTAACTTATTCAAAAATGTTCATCAATTCATCATCAATATATTATTGCATCATAAACATTAACATCCATCAATGCATAATGAAAAATAATAGACACATCCACACAATACACAATACACCAATATTTTATGTGGAAACCTAAAGAGGGAGAAAACCACATAATTATTTTCTTATATGTCAAAGAATTACATTCAAGGAAGCACCAATTTCCAATTCTATGGATCGAACCCCCTAGTTTCGTAGGCTCCAACCTGAGGGAAGCTCCAACTCCCCAATTCTTTGGCTCCAACCAGAAGGAGGCTCCAACCTGAGGGAATCTCCAACTCCCCAATTCTCTAGCTCCAACCAGAAGGAGGCTCCAACCCCCTAATTCTTAGGCTCCAACCTGAAGGAAGATGCAACTCCCTGGTTCTCCGACTCCAACCGAAAGGTGGCTACAACCACCTATCCTTGCCTCATCCTACCACCCTGAAATATAAATGAAAAATGTAGAAAACATGTCACTGTCACTGAATCAACTTTGGCACTATCACAACTGTCACTGAAAACCTATCACAACTCGTACCAATATTCTCCAAGTATTTTCTAGATATATGTGACTTGTCTGTTCTGCAAAATGTGAATGTCTGTGTCTCTCTTTTATGCAATTCACGGATGTCCATGAATCTCTGCTATGAAATTTGTGGACTACAAAACTCTCCCTAGTTTCATTGTAATTGTCTCCAATTATGTCAAATTGTCACTGTAAAACCTGTCATGTCAACCTGTACCAGCAACCTGTAACTACCTATACCAAACACCATGTACAAACAATCTGTAACAATAATCTCATCAGCCAAACCTAATCTAATCACCAATACCAATCACCAAAACAACTCTCAAACATATGCACAATATCACCAAGATGTGCATCAAACAAAACTACTCATAACAACTCACAACCATCACCCACACATGCCTCTACCAAGCATGTACCAATCACAACCAAGTACCCATATGTACCACAACAAGTGCATCAACCATGCACCAAAAATGTACTCCAATATAACCAACAAAGGGTCAAATACATCACACTATCCATAAACTAAATACCATAATCCCTTACAACAAACCATGTGCCAAAACCTAACTGTTATATATCCTTAAACATGTACCACTCATAATCCAATCATATACCAAGACCACTAGCAAATGCTTCTCACAGTGCACCACATGATATACCAATAAAACCAAGCTAATTGCACCAACAATGTTCCTCACCAGATCTACCTCAGACCATACATTACAGTGTATACCAAACATCTAAGAGAGTATATATCAAACTTCACAAGGGCATGCCTCAAGCATGATCCACAACACCACTAAGATACAATCTCAAAACATAACCATGAACATATCTTTAACTCTATAGTATCGTTGTTGTATATAATCTTTGAAAAACATACATGCAATCTCTCCTCAGATCCTAAAACCTGGAACAAGCATCTTAATCCTTGACCTTTCTACAGAACTACGCTTTCCCCTTCTACAACTCGCGAGTATCCACGTTTTCGTGTGCCTGCGACCGATGGATGTATGTGGCATGTATTTTCGCAGCTCATGGATAACCTCTGAATTCTTGGTTCATTCACTTCCTATGCATCTATGAAAATTTTTTTCCTTCAAACCTTTTCTTCCTCATACCTACGCTTTCTCAGATTTGTCAATGTATACCTACAAATAACCTTTCACAAAATGGATATTCAATAATTTTCAATAGGTAGGTAGGTGCTAATAGGATTTCCTTGCTCTATTATTTATACTTTCCAAGTGTCTTCCTCTATAAGTTTCCTTGTAATTGTTTTACCCCTTTCTCCACCTTTTAGGGCTAACAACTTTATTTTTGCAATTAACAATTCCTTAATTATTCAAATCATAACTTATTTACCCTTAACTACTTTCTTGTTGCAACCACTTTTACTATTTAAATAATTTCTCTTTTCAACCACTTTGATCACTTTATTATTTAAATAATTTCTCTTTGCAACAAAGGCTAACCACCTTCTTGTTGCAACTAACAATTCCTTAATTAGTCAAATCATAACTTCTTTACCCTTAACTACTTTCTTGTTGCAACAACTTTATTATTTAAATAAATTCTCTTTGCAACCACTTTGACCACTTTATTATTTAAATAATTTCTCTTTACAACCAATTTGACTAGGAATCTTCTTGAAGACTCTCTAGAATCTTTCTAGAATATTTGACTTCTTGTTGACCTTCTAGGGGCTTCTAGATTACTCTAAAGGGTTCTCCAACTTCACAAAGTCGTATCTCCCTAACCGTGAGGAAATATGTGAGGTACCACATATTATTGGAAACATCATGACGTGTATTATCTATCCATGATAGTATTACCTGCATATTCATTGCTCTTCATGCCTTTATACCTCAAAACAATTTGGGTCCCTTACCCATACCTTTGTGCTACCAAACTTATCCAAAGGTTGAGATCAATATCTAAGGGTTTACATCAATCTACAAGATCACTCTCCAAGGGTTAACATCAATTAAAACCAACTATCCAAACTAAATATCCATAAACCTAAGACAATTTTACAACAAATGGACATGGAGGACAATGTAAATGCAGGTAAAATACTCATAGATGGATAGTCATTGTCATGTCATTTCTGGTGATAGGTGGTACACCACATGGTTCCTCAGGGCTAGGAAGATATGGCCTTATGAATTTGGAAACCCTAAAGTATAGTCAAGAATCCCCTAAGTAGTTAAAAGCCAAATAATGAATGGGTAAAGTGGTTGCAACAAGAAATTCAAGAATCCCTAAGAATAAGGAAAGAGGTTACCTAGAAAAAGTATAAATAAACCTCAATGACTCTCTCATAAGTACACACACTCTTACATTGAATATATATCTTGTGAATTTTATGGTCTAATATTTTGGCATATTGGTAAATCTGATGGCAAGTTTGAGGAAACGAAGAAAGTGCGAGGAAAGAGTGAAAGTTTTCGAGTTTTAGAGTGTTAGGGTTTCTCTCTAACCTTAATTAGGCAGACCCTCATGGGTTAGCTTAAGGGTATCACGTGAGGCACCCCTTCAGTTTTCCTAAGGGACTTCATGTGAGTCCCCACATGATAAGGAGTCTTAGTCATGTGAGGCTAAGAAAAATCTGGTACAGATGTTGGTACCAGGATTTTGAAGGTTGTGACAGTGTTACAGGTCAATATTATAGTACAACAAGTCAGCTACAGGTTACATGTATGCTTATGTGATTGTATCTTATTCTTGGTGATGGTATGGTATATGCTTGAGAGGCATGTCTTTTTGATGCATGGTACATCTTGGTGATATTGGTATGGTACATTGATTAGTAGTACATCTTGGTTGTATTGGTATCTTGCTATATTGTTTGCTTATATGGTGATGATACTACATTCTTGAGACTTATTCTTGGTATACTCTTGAATCATTGGCACATGGTGTATGGTTGTCATTGATATTGATACATTATTGAGAAACATATTTGGTATATGACAACACATATATGAGATACATCACTTGGTGATGTTGGTACTTGGTTTAGGTACACCATTGATAACACTTGCTTGGTATATCCTATGGTATATGGTGTATGTCATGATTGAGTGATACAGTATATGGTTGATACATGGTGTGGTACATGATTGGTACTTGGTATGGTGTTGATATAAATGGTTGATGGTTAAGGCATATTGTACAGGTTGTGGTGCATGGTTGATGCACATTTTGGTACAAGTTTTAGTGCATGGTTGATGTGCGGATTGGTATAGGTGTTGTTGTATGGTTGATGCACTTATTGTAGTAAAAATTATGATTCTTGGTATGGTACATGTTGATGGTTTGGTATATTCTTGGTAGAGGCATGTGTTGGTGATGTTGAAAATCTAGTTGAGAGGTCCTTGGTATATGATCCATGTGAGAGGATCTAGTTGAGTATCAATGGTAGTGATAGGTTGGACAGGTTTATTAGTGATAGGTTGGATATAGTGACAAATTGACAGTGAAAGGTTGGATACAGTGAAAATTTGGCAGTGACAGGTTGGATATAGTGATTGGTTGGACACAGTGACAGGTTGACATGTTACAAGTTGATGTGGTAGTAACAGTGGAAATGTCAGTGACAGTGACAGTGGCAGTGATTTTTTGGTAGTGATAGTTGGTCTACATTTATATTTCAAGGTGGCAAGATAGGGCAAGGAAAGGGGGTTGTATCCTCCTTCTCGTTTGATCCAAAGAATTTAGGGATTTGTATCTTCCTTCAATTTGGAGCCTATAAATAGAGGGTGGAAGCCTCCTTCCAGTTGGTGCTTGAGAATTGGGAAGTTTTTACTTCCTATGAATGTATTCTTGATATATATCATAAATAATTTAATTTTTTTCTCCCGTTTTGGTTTCCATGTAAATTTTGGTATTCTATGTACTTGATGTGATGCTCATGATATGTTGATGATATATTGATGAT
>ML776682.1:654791-669981 GCA_009831015.1 Picea engelmannii | reverse complement strand
CTATTCCAATAATTGGTATCAGAGTAGGTCCTTCAAGAAAACATTTTAACCACTGGAAGGAAGATCATAGAGAGAAACAATTTGTATAGAAATGGAATACCATAATTCGATAGTCAAAATGGTCTACAGTATGAGATGTGGAGAAACATAATGAAAATGTCTTTACATGCACATGGGCATGATGTTTGGTACTCAATTGTTACAGGATACACCGCTAAAAAGAATCCAAAGACTATAGCCAAGAATAAATTGAAAAGAAACAAAACAATTACAATGGATTTCATCATGGAACGATTACCTAATTTGGTAAAATCCAAAGTTGGAAAATGTTCAATATCTAAAGAACTTTGGGATAATATGCATAACATCTACTTTGTGGAGTCCCCCATCATAAAAAAAGAAAATGTCAAAGAAGATGCAAGAACAAAACAAGAATAAAGATACTCATCATATCAACTAGATTCAAAAGAAAAAGATTGTGAAGAAGGAATAGTAGACCTTGAAGCAGAATTAATCAGTGCTTTAGACGAATCAATGAAAGAAAGGAAGACAAATAAGTCTCTTGAGGAAAAATTAGTCAAGAATAATTATCAAGAAAGTTCTAAATAATCCCAACATGTCATCGTGAATCTAAAAGCTCAGCTCAAAGAAGCTTGAAGGATTGAAGAAACATACAAAATCCATATGGAAGAGAAGTAGTGTTTGGAAGCCAAAATAGTAGCACAAAGAAAGGAGGCAAAAAAAATAGATAATATTTTGACAGATCATCTCAAGGAAATATATGAATATTTAAACCAACTTGAAGAATAATTTAGTCAACAAGAAAGAATACTTGAAGAATAACTCATCTCCTTGAAGATCCAAATTGAAGAAACAAAGAGAACGAAAGAAGTCATGAAGATTCAGATGATGAAGAAAGAAGAAGAGATTGAGAATCTTGAAGAAGAAGTTGTCACATTGAGAGTTAAAATCATGAAAATCAATAAGAACATTGAAGAGAGAGAAACATCCAGATCATCAGTAAAGAAAGTTGAAGAGAAGCACTTTAGGTTACCAGAAAGGAAGAACGATAAAAAGAGTTATGCATAAGTGCTCAAAGGAAGGAATCAAGGTCAACAAGAATCAAAGAAGAACGAGTATAATAGAGATACATATTCAACAAGACCTTCAACATTCAAGAAAAAAATAAGATTCAATCATGATGAAGGAATCAACAGAAGAAAAGATCATGATCAATCAAGGTAGGAATTCTGAATGACTACACCCCAAAGAAGATCATTCACTCCTAGGTATGAAAATTTCTTTTATGATCATTGTTTTATTTGTACTAACTTTGGACATAAGGTTGTAGATTGAATATCATATGGAATAAATGTTTAGACAAGAAATACCTATGTGGCTCCGCACAACATTGAGTGTTAAAAATGCCACAATTATGGTCACATAGCTTGTGATTGCACAATCATGATGGATACTTATATGAAAAAAAAAAAAAATATCAGATTTAAGAAGGCTTGGAAAAGAAAACAATAACAAGTAAAGGAAGATAAAATGAATGAAGGACACCTATAAGTCATACTATCAATATTGGAAATAGTATGAGATGAAGACAAATATACATGGAAAAAGGAAGATGTCATATACAGGAAAGTTTGGAGAAGAAATGAAAAAGAAGAAGAACATGTGAATGAATACCAGGTCCCAGAGATCGCAGGATTTATAGTAGTGCGAGAAAGAAAAGAAGAGAAGGTGAATAAGAACATGCACAAGATATTGTACTTTCAGGAATTGTAGTACAAGATCAATCCACAGACAAAAGACAAGAATTCATAATTTAGAGAGATGATGAGTCTACAGATGAAGAGAAATATTATTCCACATCAGAGTGCGTACTTTTCTGATCCATCCAGCTTGGAGACTCCCAGTAAATATGAATATTGAATAGGGGGGGTCTATGTAGTATCCCTACAGATCAGAGAACCATCCTTCAAAAAGTTTGAAGTATTTGCATAGACATATTTAAAGTAGTCATATAGAAGAAGATGAGGTGGCCTATGATCGGTTTGGATCTTACTCACTTCTCTGATTTAGTGGGATCGTCCTAATATACTCATCCATCCCTCTTTCACCCTATATAAAGAGGAATCTATCATGGGAAAGGATAAGGCATGCTTATTCATGAAGAATTATGTTGAAGATTGTATTTGTGATATCTTTTCTTTAATTTTCCAAGTCATGTTGTGAATACTCTTCATCAAAAATATTGGAGCAAAGGTGTGTGTTGAAGCAAAGGGCCGTTGGAAGGGACCTTGCAATATCAAGGCATGGGTTTTATTCTCCACTTTCATTCAATATAATGTAGTAATACATTTATTCCCTATAAAGGTGTCTCTACTTTTATTGTATAACTCCTTTATCTTACACATAGACTTCATTGGAATATATATATCATTTTTCTCTCTCTTTGTTGGTTTGTGCTTCTTAACAGGTTGAACATCCCACAAATCCAAAGATGGAGCAAGTACGACACTAGCGAGGATCAAACGTCGTTTAAATTGTATGTCATTTATCCCTCTATGAACTCATTTACACTACAATGAAACCTAAGGAGAAGCTTGTATTATGCTATGTTTTGTTCTAGATTCTTGTTGAAGTTAGGGAGATTAGTTTGTGTCTGCACTTACCAATTTGTTTGATAAAAAAATTGGTGGCCATATTGGGAATCGTATTCTTTTGGTATTTGCTTCCTTTTTTGTTTTTAGCTTTACTGCTTTTGGTCAATTTCATTCTCCGAGTCTTTGGGTGATCCATATTGACTCCCTGGTCCTGAAAGTTCATTGAGAAACTCTGTCCTCTTTTCAATTTTTTCTTATTTCCAGTCATCATCGCACCCTTCTTGTGAAAACCAGAGTGACGATGTCACACTGTGTTTCTCCTATTTTCTGCGACAATCCTTGATCGTTTCACTGTGCTCTTTTGTAGCATGCGACGATTCCTATAGAAAGTGTTTGGAGTGACAATCATTTTTTCTCCTTGCCCAGACTTGTCATTGTTTTTTGGGGTGAATTTTTAGTCTTGCTAAATGATTACTTGCAACTTTGTTTGCATATTTTAGCCTGAATTTGATTATTTCTCAAGCGATTGAGAGTTTTTTTCATAAGCTTCATATTTTTATATTTCAATTCTTATTGCAAGGGTATAATCTCGATGCTTCATTTCTGAGTGCTTACTAGATAAGTTGTTATTGATCTTTTGTGTGTTTTGGATTGTTGGTTGATTGGAAAATGATTTTTGATTGCATTAGACAAATAAGTTTTCTTACTTTTCATTTTTGGTTGCATTATGAGTTTAGTTTGGGAAATAGTGTTGTGAGTGCATTCATCTTCTTGAACAACTTTTTCTTTTTGAATTAGATCTTTGTTTGTATTCGAAAGGAAAAGAATTAAAGTTTGTTCTTCTATTGGTAGTATTTACAAGAAATGTTTTTTCATTCAAATATTTGTTTAAAAAGATAAAATTGGAAAATTTAGTAGCATTGATTGTTTGGCATCAATATCATTCAAAGATTAAAGAAATTGTGTTTTGTAATTTATTGTATTTGGGGAAAAGAAAGCCTTCTCCCTTATGTAATTAGATTTCATCGAACAAAAATATTGCATCTCATCTCTCTTTTCATATTGTTGGGTCAAGGTCAAATACTTCATTAGTTTCATCTCCGCTTTCTTTTTTAGTAAGAAACAACCATTAAAATTCAATGTAATTTTAAAATCTATCTAGCAACTTTTATTTTCTAGAACTTTTATACACCAAAATTATCTAAGGATAGCGATTTGGAATAGGTTGTGAGGCACACTCTCCAAAGCATCAAAACAAACAATAGTATCTTATGATAAGGAGATTTAAATACACTTGCTACATTTTGTCTTGGGAAGCCCTTCTAACACAAGGATCAATCACGAGGATGCATTAGGGTCAACAGAGTTACTCACTCTTCTTTGTTGGTCTTAGTGTAGATATTCCATGTATTATTGGGGGTCACTTGAGAAGAAAATCATGTGCAGACCTTCTCAAGGTGATTTAAGACTTAGATACCCTTCCCTCATGCATGGATCAGACTGTCGACTGCTTCTCTAGGCATCATTGTCGTAATTGGTAAACTTAGTAGCCTATATCTTTAGAGTATTTACATAAGGTGACTGTGGAGGGAAAAATATTCACAGTACTGTTGATGGGTCCTAGATCCCTTTAATTAAATAGTAGGAACCAAACCTGCCACTGAAGCCCAATTAGACTCTGCAATGTTTAATAGTGGAATGGTTCTCCAGATCTTGCGATCTGGCCAATTTATCGATGGGATTTACATTTTCTTATGAAGGCGTCTCCTTCATTTTGTAATTTCTCTTTTGTATTTTCTCTTAGGTGGGATCGATATGAGAGGTAAGCTGGTATAAAACAACTTGGAAACAAATAGGATTAAGTTTAACTACTAGAGAAGAGGTTGAGCTTGGGATAACCCGCTACTCAAGCATGCAGACAACAATTTCATACCACAGGACTAGTACTAATACATTAACCATGTGAGCATCCAATTACTGTCTGAGATACTAATTATCAGAAAGAAAACACATATGTGATAAGATAATGGCAAGAAAAATAATTCACCTACTCTAATCATCCATCACATTATAACACAACGATTCATCTTCATCATAAAGAAAATAACTATAAAACACTACATCAGATAAATTGACAATAGATTCAATAGATCTTACTTGTCTAAACATATATTCATGAAATGAGAAAGGAAATAATTCTTCTCCATGTCCAATCACACATGCATTTGATGAAAATATAACTTTGTCTTTGGTCCAAAAGGACTTCTCAATTAATGGTAGCTCCAAAATAATTCTCAACAAACCAGAACAGAGAGTTTCTTGCAACAACCATCGACCTCTAACTCATTGGTTGACATTCTTATTTATAGCATAAAATTCTACTGAAAATAACCGCTAAGTGTAGATAAGTAAACAAAATTCCCCACATGGCATCCTCTTCTAATAGTTTCTTTAACAGTTAACTCAAGATGTCACTTGAAAGGGTGAATTTTCTCATACTCTGACCAACTAATGAAAAAATCTTCATAGGCATGGGTGCATGGAAATCTATGTTGTTCCATCGGAGCCAGATAAATTCCTTTGATCTCCACCACATGTGCCCAGTACTTCACCAGACAGGTGTTTAACTACTATAGCACAGTCTAAGATCTAATCAGATGTTCCATAAATCATTACACTTGTCTTGGCACTGTGTCGGTCACCTTCACTAGCTCTTCAACCCATAATGAATCTTGCTTGGTGTGCAATTCGACTATGTCGCGCAAGTCAACGAAGTCATCAGGTGTGCCAAACTCGGGGAGTCTGATATCCTTCATTGCTTTGTTGATTTTACCCCAATGTTTCTCGCATTTGGCCCATTGGTCCTGATTTTTCTAGTGTTGTTCTAGAGACATTTTAGCCCAATACTCGACTGATCACTTCATGCGATCGAGACTACTTTTGCTCAACATCTAGATGTCATGTTCTTCTTTATCTTGGCCCTATTGGACTGCATCAATGTATTTGATTCTCTCTATGGATTGTTGCACCCTTTCATACCACCACTCCATGTCCTTGCACATCGTGAGTGCCATGAGAGTATCTTCCTAGAGCTTAGCTATCCTCATAGTGAAAAGACTTCGCTCTTTTGTGAACTTGTTGTAAGATTATTTAAACTCACTCCTTAGATATCCTATAGCCTATGTGGTGTCTTGATAATACTTAGCCGGGTGGTGCAAATGTTCTAGTTATTTGAGGGTGGCGACCAACTCTTTTTCATCCCTTTTATCTATGTCTAGGGTGGCATCAGAGATTGCCCTCCCTATGCCGATAAGTTTGGATGTTCTGATGTTTTTTGTGCTTATCAACTCTTCCTCTGTAGCGATGAGGATGGAGTGGTCCAATGTAATCCTCCTTTTCTTGGTGGTCCATTGGACAATAGCCTTCCTCTTTTGATCATAGGCGATCACATATATATTGGCTACCTCATCTATAGTTCAAGAATCTGATGATCTTACCATGTGAGTGTGTCTCCTAGACTCCTGGTGGTGTATATTTGTTCAAGATCGGGTTCTTGAACTTCCTCATTGTGCTTCGAAGGCCCGGCCTCTGCTTTTCGCTTGTTGGGGATTTGAGTATCGAGTGAAATAGAGGTGTCAGGAAAAGACTTGATACTTACTTGTTCATTGGTCATTGGAATGTTGATTTCCTTTTCTGGGGATCCTTCCTTTGGCTCATCCAATTTTGACTTGTCCTTTGGACTGTCTGTTCGGGTCTCTGATGCATCGGGCCTTTTTTTGCCAAGGACAGTCTCGGCTTCTATTTCCTTTTGTGGGACCCCATGGGTTTGGACCCTAGGATCAGGTGAAGAAGTCTTCTGAGGTCCCTTTTCTTCTTGGACACACACAAGGGTCCCGAGAGATACCTTCGGGATTTCAATGTCATCATATATATTAATTAGCTCGCGGAGGGGGTCTGATGCACTTATTTCTACTGATACCCCGACTACCTCTGGCTACGTTGTAATGTTTGTCGGTGATCCAGCTGGTGGCATTGTGGATTCAAAGTCATTTTCTCCATTGATGTTATCCAAGTTTATGAAATCAGGGACGCTTGGCCCCACCGAGATTTCTTCTGGGCTATCAGTTGGAAGCCTTGGCATCTTGAAGAGGTCTGGGTTATCTTGCATTTGATTCAACATCTAATGGGCCTATTGATACATGAGTAACCCTCTCTCCCACACATCTTGAGCCTTGGGGAAATTTCTATCCTATACCAGGGTTACCTGGGAAATTTCTGATGTTTCGATGGCTTCCTGGGGAGCTTCCACTGCTTCGAATTTTAGCTGCCATCCTTTCTTCTCTAGACCTAAGGACCTCTTGAGCTGATTGTTATAGGACTGTCATTTTCTCATCCCAACTCAAGGGCTTGAACCTGATTGCCTTAGTTTCAACCATCCTTTCCATCACCTCATCCCGAGTTTGAGATTTTTGATGAAGATATCATCTTCAAACCTATCATGGGCATATGGCCAGCAGGATCATACCTATGATGTGTTCTTTAGGACCAGACCCTTGGGGTCATGCTTGTGAAAAAGACCAGTCTAGAATCAAAACTCCAATTGGATTAACCCTTCTTGTTTGTCCTGGGTGGTGTCTTTCACCATATAGAAACCAATATGAAATCCATAGGGTATGAAGGCTCGCTTCTTATCTTTTACCAAAGTAGCATTGTAACCTTGTAGGATGGTCTGATAACAGATTTCCCCTACTACTAGTCGATCGAGGACATATACAGGTAACATATGGCATGATTTGGTGGCACCGAAAACCCATATGTAGGTATCGCGCTCATCCAAATACCAGTGTCCAACTTTCGATATAATCCTTTTGGCTACATCCGACAGCCTTGGGCACTCTTTCTTGAACAACAAAAAATAAATACGTGTGATAAATTGGTCATAGATGAGAGAGTAGAATTTCTTGTACCTGTTCTCCCACAAGATGCTGAAATATACATGGACCGGGAGCTCTAAGGCGTGCCATCTCATGTTCATTCTGGCAAAGGAATTTCTAATGTAGATGATGTCCAATAAATAATAATCCATGTAGAAGGAAGGGGTTTCTCCCTCTTTCGGTGTCTGATCCTGTCGTATGCAAGTGCTCAGTTGTTTGGAAATTATGGCACCCTAGTTAAAACCTATTCCATAAATGGATATAGTATAAGCTAGAGTCATCCAAGCCTATGAAAAACTAGAGAAATCTTTCTCGCCATGCAACCCGCAGAGGAGGGCCATTAGATAGATGTATGACTCCCTTAGATTGGCCGTCGAGTACCAACCAGAGGTCTGATTGGTGAAATTTTTATCCTCTCTCCACCATAAATCCATCACCTTGTTGGTGTTGTGTTTCTCATAGAAACACAAAACAAAATCAATGGTCAGCCACTCCTCCAACTCTCTGAGCTTGTAGTAATTCTGAACCTCCACTAGAAGGAAAACCCCGAGACACTCGTTGTTTTTGTCATTAATCAAACATCTTTGAGTGTATATGCCGTCAATAATCCATTTAAGGAGTTCAATGCAGGGGAAAATGGGATTTATACTCGCTACCATGTGCAGATAAGGTCTTCATATATTTCGAAAAAATTCGTCGTCAAGCTTCCTTGTATCGGGGTCCCCTTGCAGAGTATATTCGAGGAATTCCTCCCACTTTATTTTCTTGAAAATTTATTCCCAATGCGAGAAGACTGTATTGGTCTCGATGTTTGCCTCTGTGTCTCCAAAGGCCGGGGGATGAATGAAAGCCTTCTTGGTGGCTATTTTGATGACGTGCACCGGATTTGGAGAAAATTCCAATTGTCTTGCAACCACTGGGGAGGAACCTTCTCCCACCTTTGGTTCTTATAGCTTCGACACTCTTGGAGATTTCCTAGTGGTAGGTTTCTTTGGAGGCATTGTTCCTGCAACTGAAAATGATCCTTTTAGGAATGTGCACAGAGTAACATTGGATAAAACATAAGAAATGAAGCATAAAACATCCATAGACCGGTACATACCTATAGAGCTTGCTAAACCTATTGTTTAATACTCACTAGACCTTGGAATCTTTCCCAGATTGCTCGTCTCACTCCTTTGGGTGTTCCAAACTTATTTGCGCACATAATAATCTTGTTTAAAATGACTTAAAAGAATTTAATGGGAAAGATCTTACCAATCTTATCAACCAATTAATCTGAGTGATGAGTGAAATTCAAACAAATCTACCGATGAATATTTACAAATTAATTCATTGTGGGCTGACGGAGGAGGAGCAGAGGTTGATGCACTATATTGACAAGTTCAAACAGTCCTTTTGATTCATGCACGAATTAGAAACTAATGCAGGATTTTGGAATTAATTAGCCCTTTAAATGTGTAGTATCTAGTGTATCTTAGAGCTAAAATGTCCCATCACATCGCTTTCTTAGTGGGAAGATTGGGAATCGGTGATATCCTTGTGTATGTTCCACTGGTATCCTCTTGAGAAAAACCTCCTACATCGACTGATTTCATCGTATGATGCTGACATGGAAAAAAATGGTTCGAGGTGCGACGTGGGTCTTGGGAGCTAGTAGCGACTGAGGAAAAAAATAGATCATATGTCTAACCACTCAGGCAACTACAGATGGGAAAAGAGGATAGGTGGTTTGACCGTATATCTTAGTCAGCGTCAGGTCTTTCAACAAGAGTTGTGTATTAAAATACACCTAGGATTGTCGAGGCCGAAAGGAGTCGGGGTCGGCGATCGGGGATTGAATCACCATAGGCTCTATGGGCTATCCTTGTAAAAAACTCGTTGATGCAAAAATTTATCGGGGATCGTCTTTCATAGATAGTTCTATCATGTAGTTCCCTTGTGGATTATCATCCTCAAAAACTCCCGATACCAAAAAATGTTTCGGAAGTCGGCTATCAACGATATCATTTCTTTATTCGTTAGCTCTTACTCTTTTACCCTTTCGCCAATGTTGAAGGGGTCGGTCATCGTCGATAACACCGATGATGCTTGTCACAAAATAAATCTCTCATCTACCGATGCCAATGAAAATCAGGACTCGGAAAGTTCAGTTCTCTCGAATGTTTTTCTTTCACGCTTGATCCTTTCTGATGTCATATTTCTTAAGCGCATCGAGGAAAATTTTTGACTATCAATTCTTTAATTTGAATGTTAGTCTTTTAAGCTATGGGTTTTCACATTCTCAAACAAACTTTGAAATACTTAAATTGAAAACAAAATGATAAGAAAAGGCAACATTTTTCCATACTGAGGTTGAATTAGACAGTGCAAAAGATCAAGTGGTACCCAAAAAATAAAATTTGTCATAGGCTTTTTTAGGGTGTGTTGAGTGCTCAACAAATGGCGAATTACTGGGAAAAAGAAGAATCTTTGTTCCTCCTTTAGGGTCCAGCTGATGAAAAATATAGTGGACAACCTTACCATTTTTAAATCAGAGCTTCGTTTACCCTTGCACCTGAAATTCTTCGATTGATTCTTTCGGGTCTGCTCATGGGGTTTTAACCTTTATTCCTCCTTAATTTCCTGTAAACCTAACTCATTCCCTTTTTTACAAAATTCTAGTAAAGAATTCACTGGCATGGAGCCTTTAGTTACCTCTACTCACTTGCTTCGGCATTGCTCTGCTTCTAGTGAGCTTCCATAGCCCCGACGGAGTCACCGTGACATCACAGAACTTGCTCTGTTGCCAGTGAGCATCCATAGCCCTGACGGAGATATCTACATACCCTCTCCTACTGTTCACCCCTTTGATAATGACAATTTTATTTCAGCATAATGCCTTGAGCGAGTGGGAGAGGATGACATCTATTTATTTTGCAAAGTGAGATGGTTAAGGTCGATCCTTTGCTAGATTTGTCTTTGGGGTTCATGTAGTCCTTTCCAGATTTCCTTCTTTCCCTTAAGGTATTACCAAACCAATAAGACAACAGTTCTAACATTTCTCCAAAGTTGTTCATATGCACAGGTTAGATAGAGAGCCCCTCGAAAACACTGCAGGTTCCTCAATGCTTCTTGTGTTGTAAGTGAGCGATGAGTTAAGAACATAGTTCTCTATGTCACCTGATTTAAGGTCAACCATTGCCTTTCTAAACACAATCTTTAAAAGCACAGAAATACAGAAAGAAAAAGAAAACAACAAAAAATACATTTTGCAATCATGAATACATTCATACAAAACATAAAACAATTTTTTTATTTTTTATTTTTTAATTATTGGAAATATTGTTTTAGGGCTTGGCCATTTACTGGGAGGGTGTCAGGTTCCCCCCTCAGATTCTGCAGTTGATAAGTTCCTGCACTGATCTTCTTAGCCACCTGGAAAGGTCCAAGCTACAAATTTTGAAACTTAGAATGTTTCCCTTTTGGCTCATTTGTTCTGTCCCATTTTAGGACTAAGTCTCCTACTTCAAAATTATTCTCTTTAGCCTTATGCTTATCAAACCATCTTTTCACTATCTATTGGTGGGCTAAGAATTTTGACTTAGCCTTTTCCATTTCTTCTTTTAGCGTGAGTAGAGTGTCAATTCTTTGTTGTATTACCAATGAAGGCTACCCTCTAGAATCTTGGGCTAGTTGAAGAGATGGAAGGTAAAGTTTGTTCAGGAGAATAGATTCTTGTCTGTATACCAGAAAGTATGGGAAATTCCCTATATCTTTCTTGGTTGTGACCCTATTGGCCCATATAGTGTTATGGGGTATATTATGTTGATTCCTTTGGTTGTATGCAACCATTTTATTTAATATCCTCACTAGGTTCTTATTAGTCAATTCTTCCACCCCATTTCCCTATGGATAATAATTTGCAGAGTACCTAATTATGATTCCTTTGTCCAAAGCAAACTCTGTCAATAGGGTGGAAGAAAAATAAGGTGGATTATCAAAAACCAGGAAAGAAGGGACACGAAACCTTTTGATTTGATTTTGTTCTATAAATTGAATCACCACCTTCTCATTTACATGAGTCAAAGGGATGGCCTCTGCCCATTTCGTGAAGTAATCGGTGGCAGTAAGAATGTACATGTGTTGTTTTGAAGAACTAGGTTTAATTTCTCCTAGGATGTCTAACCCCCATTACTCAAAAGGTCTAGAGACAGTCACTAGTTAGAATGGGAGTGTTTCTCTCTTCTCCCTCCCGGTGCTTACTTGACAAGTTTTACAGTTTCTAGCGTAGGTGTGAGCGTCTTTGAACAAGGTGGGCCAATAGTAACCAACTCTCAGTATCTTATGAGAGGTGGTGTTTCCTACGAAATCTCCATCAGCAGGGGCATAATGGATTTCTTTCATAACATTGTATGCATCTTCACGTTTGAGACATATTAATAGTACCACATGATAATTAATCCGGAAGAGTACCGAATTTATGAGGCGATATTGTGCAGATTTTAACCTGAGAGCTCTCCTTTCCCTAGGGTTGAGATTTTGTGGACAAGTTCCATGGTTTAGGATATAGGTTAGCTTCTCGTACCAATAATATTTTCCTAGGGAGATGTATGAAACTTCACCACAGCATAATGCCATTTCATTCGCCCACCCGGAATCCTCATTTACTTGGTCATGGGCTTCGACTGTGAGTTTACATAACCCTTTCCCTTTAACTAGTTTGGGAGGTTTTATTTATAGATCAAATTCTTGAACTACTGCCATCCAGTTCCCTCTTCTTTCCCCCCTTTCCTGTTGAATGAATAGGGACCGGACCGCAGGGTGAGGCACGATCACTTTGGTGTGGTTCTTGAGGATGTACGACCTGAAATGCTTTACTGGTTTGTAGACTGCATAAGGTTGTTTATCTACGGAAAGATAATTTAGTTTAGATCCTTGGAGGTTAGTGCTCATTAGCGAAACCGTAGCCTCATTGTTGTCATCATATTGCTGAGTCAATACCACAACTAACGATTGGTCAGAGGAGAAAGTATAGAGGAACAAGTCTCTATTAAAATCGGGACTTCGTAACACAAGGGCTTGAGATATAGCAATTTTTATGTTGCTGAAAGAATCCTTTCGTTCATCATCCCACTTAAATTCGGCATATTTAAAAATCATCTTTTGTAAGGGTTTGATAGTTTCCATGAAATCAAGAGTGAATTTCCTCATGAAATTGATTTGTCCAAAAAAAAACTGCATAGCTTTCTTGTTGTGAGGCAACGAGAGTTGAGCTATGTCTTTAGTCCTTTCTAGATCTATATGACTGCCTGATTAAGATATAATGTGGCCTAGTAGCTTACCTTCCTCGATGCCGAAAATAGTTTTATTAGGATTTAAGGATATACCGTATTTCCTACACCTTTCGAAAATCTGAGTTAAGTGTTGGATGTGCTCTTCTCTGTTCTTTGAATAAATAGTTACGTCGTCTAGATACACTACCACACTCCTGTTGATTAGTCCCCAAAACTCTACATCCATGGCCCTTTGGAAGGTTTCCCCTGCATTGATTAACCGAAAAGGCATGTGTTTATAAGCGAAGGTTCCCCACTTGGCTCAGAAGGTAGTTTTCAAACAATCTTCCTCTGAAACCATAACTTGGTTGTAAACTAAGAAACTGTCCAGTAGAGAGAAAATATATGAGCCAAAAACAGTCTGCAGGAGTTGCTCCATTTGTGGCACTGGGTAATTGTCCTTTTCTAAGGCTCTGTTAAGGTTCCTAAAATCTACACATAAGCAGATTTCTCTAGACTTTTTCCTCACCAGAACTAGATTTGCTACCCACGCGGAATGCCTAACCTAGAAGATAATTTTGGCATCTAAAAGTTTCTTCAATTCCTGATACATGAGAGGTTCCAAGGATGGGTGATACTTTCATAGCTTATGTTGGAAGGGTTTCACTTCGAGCTTTAACGAGATAGTGTTGGTTGTGGAGCCTGATTATATTCCTGATTTAGAGGTCTTTTACTTTCAACCGTATTTACACCCCATAAGTATGTACACTCTTCCACGTGGGGGAGTGCAGAGGGGGTGTACCCCCTCTGCGGGGTCCAGGGGGGCTATCCCCCCAGCTGGGGGGTCTGGGGGCAAGCAGGCCCCTGGCGAGGGTTTGGGGGCAAAGCCCCCGAAGCAAAAATTGCCTTGTAAAAGTATATTGTAATTTCATTGTAAATTTGGACCATTCATTATAAGGTCGTAGATCTAATGATAGAGATTATGTTAGGGTTTTTTGCCCTAGAAATAAACCCTCTTTTATGAGGGAAATGTATTATAGCTATGTAGGTTGGTGAGTATTGTATTATGAGAGAGGAGACTGTGAGAGAAATATGAGGAAGTTACAACGGGTTTTGTTGTAGGTTGTATCCCTTCATTTTGTTGGATAATAATAAAGAAAGGACCTGGAAATTTCTCTGGTGGACATAGCCCACACTGGGTGAACCACATAAATCTGTGTCTCTCTTCTATTGTGTATCTTCTATGTTTTATTTACGCATTTGTTTTATTTTATTTCTTCGTGGTCCTATTTTTCTAACAACTGGTATCAGAGCGTAAGGTAACTCGTAGGAAAAGAGGGTTCCTGGTTCGAGTGGGAGCAATGTCGGAAGATGGAAAGTTTAGGGTCGAAAAATTTAACAGCCAAAACTACCAGTTATGGAAGATGCAGATGGAAGATTATTTATATCAGAAGGATCTATTCCTACCATTAAGCGGAGTAGCAAAGAAGTCGGCGGCCATGAAGGACGAAGAATGGGATATTCTTGATAGAAAGGCTCTAGGAACGATACAGCTGAGACTGGAAGTGTCGGTGGCTTTCAATATCTCGAAATAAAAGACAACGAAGGGTTTGATGGATGCATTGTCCAAATTGTATGAAAAACCCTCGACATCCAATAACGTATTTCTAATGAAGAGACTATTTAATATGAAGATGTCAGAAGGTGGGTGTGTTGTAGATCATTTAAATTAATTTAATACGGTTACTAATCAACTAAGTTCTGTAAAAGTGGACTTTGATGATGAGGTCAGGGCTCTTCTAATCTTGTGCTCATTGCCAGAAAGATGGAATGGATTGGTCATGGCTGTAAGTAACTCTGTCTCTGGTTCAAATACTTTAAAATTTGATGATGTTGTTGGTGTTATCCTTAGTGAGGAAATGCGATGGAAAAGCATAGGTGAGACATCAGGTAATGCATTGAACAGGGGAAGACAAAAGGATAGGAAAGGGCTCAGGGAACTGTGGGAATTCTAGGAAGGGCATATCCAAATCCAAACTTGGAAAGATAGAGTGCTGGAATTGTGGGAAGAAAGGACATCTGAAGAAAGACTATAGAGCTCCAAAGAAATAAATAGATGGACAACAGGAGAGAAATTAGGAAGCAAATGTAATAGGTGATGTGTTACAAGATGCTTTGATTCTTTCTATAGATAATAGTTCTGAGTCTTGGGTAGTAGATTCAGGGGCTTCATTTCATGACAAACCCCATAGGAAACATTTTCTAGATTATGTTCAAAGTGATTTTGGACAGGTTCATTTGGGTGATGATGCACCATGCAAAATTGTTGGAATGGGAAAGGTAAAAATAAAGCAAAGCATTGGAAACCAATGGTTGTTGAAAGAGG
>ML776682.1:627347-652440 GCA_009831015.1 Picea engelmannii | reverse complement strand
TGAAGGATTTGGGTGCTGCAAAGAAAATCCTTGGTATGAGAATAACAAGAGATAGGAAAAATCACAAACTGACATTGTCTCAGGGTGAGTACACAGAGAAGGTGTTGGAGAGGTTTATAATGCAGAATGAAAAACCAGTTAGTACACCTTTGGCCAGCCATTTCAAATTAACTAAGGAAATGTGTCCCAAGACATAGGAGGAGATAGAATACATGTCCAGGGTCACATATTCATCAACAGTTGGCAGCTTGATGTATGCAATGGTTTGCACAAGACCAGATATTGCACATGCAGTGGGAGTTGTCAGAAGGTATATGAACAATCCAGGTAAAGAACATTGGGAGGCAGTAAAGTGGATTCTTAGGTATTTGAGAGGTACTACTACACATGCATTATGTTTTGGAGGTTCAGACACTTTTCTACAGGGATATGTTGATTAAGATATGAAAGGCAATAGAGAGAGTAGGAGGAGCACCACAGGGTATGTTTTTACTATAAAGTTGGATTTCAAAACTACAAAAGGTTGTTGCACTTTCAAAAATAGAGGCAGAGTATGTTGTTGCTACAGAGGCTAGTAAAGAAATGATTTGGTTACAAAGGTTTATGGAGGAATTGGGAAAGAAGCAGGAGAACAATAGGTTGTATTGTGACAGTCAAAGTGCCATTCACCTTGCAAAGAACTCAACCTTCCATTTGAAGACTAAGCATATACAGTTGAGGTAGCACTTCATACGATCTACCTTGGAAGATGGACAATTGAAGCTGGAAAAGATACACACTAGACAGAATCCTGCAAACATGTTAACAAAGGGAGTAACTAGGGAGAAATTGAGCTCTTGCTCAGTTTCAGTTGGTCTTCAAGAATGAAGATGAAGATGAGAAATTTTCCAGGTCCAAGAAGGTTCAAAGTCTAGCATATACAACAGCGATGGAGTTGTTGAAATCAGTATCCAAGTGGGAGATTGTTAGTTGTGGAGCCTGATTATCTTCCTGATTTAGAGGTCTTTTACTTTCAGTTGTATTTACACCCCATAAGTATGTACACTCTTCCATGTGGGGGAGTGCAGAGGGGGGGTAACCCCTCTATGGGGTCCGAGGGGGCTATCCCCTCGACTGGTGGGTTTGGCAGCAAGCGGGCCCTCGGTGGGGGTTCGGGGGCGAAGCCACCAAAGCAAAAATTGCCTTGTAAAAGTATATTGTAATTTCATTGTAAATCTGGACCATTCATTATAAGGTCGCAGATCTAATGATAGAGATTATGTTAGGGTTTTTTTCCCTAGAAGGAAACCCTCTTTTATGAGGGAAATGTATTGTGGATATGTAGGTTGGCGAGTATTGTATTCTGAGAGAGGAGACTATGAGAGAAAGAAGAGGAAGTTACAGCGGGTTTTCTTGTAGGTTGTATCCCTTCATTTTGATGGATAATAATAAAGAAAGGACCTACCAATTTCTCTGGTGGAAGTAGCCCACACTGGGAGAACCACGTAAATCTGTGTCTCTCTTGTATTGTGTATCTTCTGTGTTTTATTTCCGCATTTGTTTTATTTTATTCCTCCATGGTCCTGTTTTTCTAACAGATAGTGTGTTGAATGATGTGGGTATCATAAGTTTTCAGATCATGATAGGACCATGTAAAGACATCTTGATATTGTCTGAACAGTTTGAGATAAGCCTTCCTTTCCTCCTTAGATATGGTTATACCGAGGTTTATGTTCTTTGGGTTTTTCGGGGTTATGATATTTATAGTTTCATGTAGGGGATAGGAGCTACCGGTATTTGCATTTTTAGGCCCCTTAAATAGCTCTTTCAAGTCAAAAATATTTTCCAAATCAGTTGTCCCTTTTGGGATTGTGTGAGACTTTGATTTGTCCATAGGTTGGCCTGTCCAAGGATTGGTTTTTGTCAACTATTCCTGAAATACTTCATCATCAATATCTAGGTCCTTAAAATTATCTTGGTTAGTCAAAAATGTTATGTTATGTTCATTTCCTTCAAATACCTTCCAATTAGAGATGTTGTTAGGTATAGATGGTTTATAGAGTAACTCCACAGTGAAGCGGGAGGCTTCATAATCCTCTAGAGGTGACGGCCTTAAAGCTGCTATAGCTAGGGAATCGGCAAGGATATTATTTGCTCTCAGGATGGTTGTAATATTGAAATCTTCAAAATGATCTATTAACCTATGCACTTCCTGTTGATAATTCTTTAGGTGTGGGGAATTGCAATGTATACTATTCCTTACTTATTGGACAATGATTTTAGAATCCCTAAGAACCTTTAATTATTTAACATTTAAGTCTATGGCTTTCTTTAACCCTTGTACTAGATCTTTATACTTGGTGGTGTTGTTTGTGCATTCAAATTCTATCCTACAGGATAGGAAATGACACTTAAATTTAGAATCAATGAGGATGCACCATGCCCCTAATCCTTCTTGCGACTTAGATCCATAAAAGTATATGGTCCAAATTTGTGAACAGAGGTTATCCAATTTTTCTTTCTTATTACCTTCTTTCTCCCCTATCTTTTTCCTCGTGATTTCATCTTGATATTCTTGATAGAAGAGTGTTTCCTCTGTCGGTATCGATTATTTCTCTTGAAACACCATTTCAGATTTCTAGGTGAAAGGGACATTGGATAAGAGAGGGGAAAATTTCTGGAAGTGGGAGTCATAGGAATAATTGCCTAGCATAGGGAAATATGTTGATGAGGGTTCATTCAAGGTTTCTAGGTCAGTGACAGTATGTTTTAGATATCTTTCCCTATCAAATATGATCATGTTTTTGTGCCCCTTCAATTGTAGCCAAAGGTGAGCCCAGTCTTTACTAAAGTATCCTTTCAATTTTTCAAACCAATCTCGGCTTAATAATAGCCCATAAGATTCTGGGATATCTACCACAATGATATCAATCACCTACACAAACCTAGGATGCGTCGCTATTCTAATCATTACACCTTTGAGTTCTCCCATGAATTTGACATGAGTTATAACTAGTTGTATTACATGCTTGTCACTTTTGAGAGGGACAACATTTAGCTTTTTAGAGATAGACAAAGGCATAACATTGGAAGATGCTCCTCAATCGGCCAAACAATTGGGGAGGTTTCTGTTGAAAAATTGAAACATTAAAAGGAAGGGTGGGACAAAAGGTTTTCCCTTCTTATCTTCCGAGCAGGTGTTTATAGTTGGCTTAATCACTAGATCTGTGGGAGATAGATCTCTCCCCTCACCATTTCTAGTCATACGGTTTTCTACTGAGTTCAAAGATTGTAGCAGAATGTCCTTCTATTGAGGGATCCTGCATATTTCCATGACTGATATATTAGCCTTTAACTTCTTCAAATCTTCAACTATGTTGTAATTCAGTTTGGGCAATTCTCAGGTATGGATGCTTATAGGGTTTTTACTGGGAGAAAAAAGTTCTTTCCAGTGATCAGGATTTGTTCTACCCCTTGAAGTTTGGGTGGCAGGGACATCTTTTGAGATAGGTGGAACTTTACTTCACGTTTGCAAAACCAAGACTTCTATGGGTTGTTCTTGAGACTTAAACAGGTCTTTGTAAGGCATGATTAGGTGAGGGTCCCATATCAACATGATTTTGTCTTCTGGTGGATCAATCTCTTCCTAATCAGTAACATTCATAACTGAACTGGGTGGTTTTTTGGTCAGAGATCATTTGTCTAGAAACCGATTGGCCATCAAGTTCATGGCATGCACCCATTAGGGGCAATCTCTTTCAGAGTGATTTTCTTGGTGATAAGTACAAAAAGAATCAGATGCTACATTTCCCAGATAGATATTTAAGTTAGCTGGGGGAGGTTTAATTTCTTTGAATGGAGGGTTTATTTTAAAGAAAGGCTTCTAGGGCCTTTGGCCTTGGTTTCCCTCCCCAACGCTTATTTTCGTATCTATGATCTCGTTTGATAATTTCTTAACCATACGTTGTAGTTCTTCTATGTCCCCGCTAACCTTTTCAGGAGCTTTCTCTTCTTGTCTCCCTAGGGGTTTGGCGAGCAATATCCCTCTCTAGGGAGGAGGTTGAGCTTCTTTATTGACTAAGGAGACATGGCTCTCTTTACATCCTTTCATTTGGAATTCAATTGTTTTATCTTCTTAAAAATTCTTAGCCAAGGCCTGTTTGGCAGCCCTCTTCACAAACATGGAAATAGATGCTGGGAGGGCATTCATGTTTACTTTGATTTTCGATTCTTGAGTAGGTTTAGCTTCGCGTTGGAATTTGTTCAAGACAGTTGTGAATCTTTGATTGAAATATTTAACCCTTTCTTCCAAACTCATGGTGGTGGCAAACAATTCAACCATCAAGGCTCCTGTAGTAGTCTCTTCTACGAATTTATCTAGAAAATCCTTCTGAAACTTTGTCCAGCTAGTTATAGATCCTATAGGCAGATTAAAATACCATGCAGAAGCTGAATTTTCAAATGTATAGGGGATTAGTCTGCATACTACATCTTCGTGTTGGATTCTCATAAGTTTGATTGCTAGTATGAATTTATTGATACGATCTTCAGGAAATCCTGAAGTCTCGGGGTCGAATTTAGGAAGTAACTTCTTCGGGTGTCAAGGAAGATTATGTACTCATCCTAGGATGGCCAAAGAATCTCTGGATAACCAAGTTTGGTTTTTATGAGGTGGGTTTCCCCTTTCTTCATCATGGTCGTTGTTGTCTTCCATATCCTCGGACTCCAATTTAAAATCCTCTTCTTCTGAAAAATCATCTAGCTCAGAGACGTCGTCGACTGGTGTTTCAGGGATAAGATTCAGAGCGTGTTTGATTTTGGTGATTGAAAAATATATTAAGTCTTCTACAATGTGCATGAAAACCTAGTTGGGGGTGTCGACCATTGGTCTACTTATTTTTTTTCTTCGAGGAAGTATCAAAGCTATGTTTAATGCATCGATCTGTCGGGCGTAAGATCTCATGATTCTTCTAAATTGATTTAATTCCTCGTGAGGAAGAGTGTAAGGTATATCAGGGAAAACTTGTTCTTCCTTGGGCTGGGGTGATTTACTCATTTTAGGAGTACTCAGCATGTGTGGGTTGTCTTGGGAATGACTAGCCATGCATGTGGGCTGTTATAAATCTATAGGCTATTTGAAATACTATGGGAAATATCTATTCAACCATTCATTCTCAGGCTCTCCTTCTAGCGCCAATTCTGTTGATGGGTCTAGATCCCTTTAATTAAACAATAGGAACCAAACCTACCACCGAGGCCCAATTAGACTCTGAATCGTTTAATAGTGGAATGGTTCTCCATATCTTGTGACCTGGCCAATTTATCGATGGGCTTTACAATTTCTTATGAAGGCATCTCCTTCAGTTTGGACTATCTATTTTGTATTTTCTCTTAGGTGGGACCGATATGAGAGGTAAGCTAGTATAAACCAACTTGGAAATAAACAAGATTAAGTTTAACTACTGGAGAAGAGGCTGAGCTTGGGATAACCCGCTACTCAAGCATGCAGATGACAATTTCATACCACATGCCTAGTACTAATACATTAACCATGTGAGCATCCACTTACTATCAGGGATACTAATTATCATAAAGAAAATACATATGCCATAAGATAATGGAAAGAAAAATAATTCACCTACTCTAATCATCCATCACATGATAGCACAATGATTCATCTTCATCATAAAGAAAAGAACTTTAAAACATTGCATCCGATAACTTAACAATAGATTCAATATCTCTTACTTGTCTCAGCATCTATTCATGAAACAAGAAAGGAAATAATTCTTCTCCACATCTAATCACACATGCATTTGATGAAAATATAACTTTGTCTTTGGTCCAGAAGGACTTCTCAATTAATGGTAGATCCAAAATAATTATTAAGAAACCAGAACAAATAGTTTCTTGCAACAACCATCGACCTCTAACTCATTGGTCGACATTATTATTTATAGCAAAAAATTCAACTGAAAATAACAACTAAGTGTAGATACGTAAAAAAAATTCACCACATGGCGTCCTCTTCTAACCGTTTCTCTAACAGTCAACTCAATATGTCACTTGAAAGGGTGACTTTTCTCATACTCCGACCAACTGATGAACAACTCTTCGCAGGCATGGGCACATGGAAATCTGTGTTGTTCCATCGGATCCATGTAAATTCCTCTGATCTCCACCACATGCACCTGGTACTTCACCAGACTAGTGTTTAATTGTTGTACCACAGTCCAAGCTCTAACTGGATTTTCCATAAATCGTTGCACTTTTCCTGGCACTATGTCGGTCACCTTCGCGAGCTCTTCGGCCCATAACAAATCTTGCTCGGTGTGCGATTCGACTATGTTGTGCAAGTCAACGAAGTCATCGGGTGTGCCAAACTCGAGGAGTTTGACATCCTTCATTTCTTTGTTGATTTTACCCCAATGTTTCTCGCATTTGGCCAACTGCTCTTGAATTTACTAGTGTGGTTCCTGAGACATTTTAGCCCAATACTCAGCTGATCGCTTAATGCGATTGAGACTGCTTTTTTTCAACATCTGTATGTCGTGTTCTTCTTTATCTCGACCCTTTTGGACTGCATCAATGTATTTGATTCTCTCTATGTCTTGCTGCACCCTTTCGTACCACTGCTCCATGTCCTTGCACTTCACGAGTGCCATGAGAGTATATTCCTGGAGCTCGGTTATCTTCGTAGTGAAAAGATTATGCTCGTTTGTGAACTTGTTGTAAGATTCTTTAAAATCACACCTCACATATCCTGCAGCCTATGTGGTGTATTGATAATACTCATCTAGGTGGTGCAAATTTTCCAGTTCTTTCAGGGTGGCGACCAACAATTTTTCATCCCTTTTAGCTCTGTCGAGGGTGGTGTCGAAGATTGCCCTCCCTACGTTGATAAGTTCAGATGTCCTGGCATTTTATATGCTTATCAACTCTTCCTCTGTAGTAGTGAGTATTGAGTGGTCCAATGTAATCCTCCTTTTCTTGGTGGTCCATTAGAAAATAGCCTTACTCTTTTGATCATAGGCAATCACATATATATCGGCTACCTCGTCTGCATGTTCAAGAGTCTGTTGATCACCCCATGTGAGTATGTTTCCTAGTCTCCTGGTGGTGTATATTTGTTCAAGATCGGGTTCTTGAACTTCTTCATTGTGCTTCGAAGGCCCGACCTCTGCTTGTCACTTTTCAGGGATATGCATATCAAGGGAAATAAAGGTGTCAGGAAAAGACTCGATACTTACTTGTTCATCGGCTATTGGAACATCGTTTTCCTTTTGCAGGGATCCTTCCTTTGGCTCGTTCGATTCTAACTTGTCCTTCAGACTGTCTGTTCGAGTGTCTGGTGCATCGAGCCTTTTTGTGCCAAGGACACTCTCGGCTTCTATTTCCTTTTGTGGGACCCCTTGGGTTTGGACCCTAGGATCAGGCGAAGAAGTCTTCTCAGGTCCCTTTTCTTCTTGGACATGCACAGGGGTCCTGAGATACCTCTAGGCTTTCATCATCATCATATATATTAATTATATCATGGAGGGGGTCTGATGCACTTGTTTCTAATGATACCCTGGCTGCCTCCGACTGCGTTGTAATGTCTGTCGATGATCTAGCCAGTGGGATTGTGGATTTAGGGTCATCTTCTCCATTGATGTTATCCAGGTTTATGAAATCAAGGCCGCTTGGCCCCACCAAGATTTCTTCTGGGCTATCGGTCAGAAGCCTTGGCATCCTGATGAGGTCTGGGTTATCCCACATATGATTCAACATATTTTGGGCCTGTTGATACATGAGTAACCCTCTCTCCTACGCATCCTAAGCCTCGAGGAAATTCCTATCCTGTATCGGGGTTACCTAGGAAATCTCTGTTGTTTCGATGGCTTCCTGGGTAGCTTCTACCACTTTGACTAATTCAGATGTCATCCTTTCTTCTCTGGCCCTGAGGACCTCTTGAGCCAATTTTTCTAGGACTGTCACTTGCTCATCCCAAATCAAGGCCTTGAACCTGGTTTCTTTAGAGTCAACCATCCTTGCCATCACCTCATCCCAGTTTTGAGCATTTTTGGTGAAGATGTCATCTTCAAACTTGTCATGGGCATATGGCCAGCAGGATGATACCTATGATGCATGCTTTAGGACCAGACTCTTGGGATCGTTCTTGTGAAAATCACCAGTCTGGAATCAGAACTCCAATTGTCTTAACCCTTCTTGCTTGGTCTGCATGTTGTCCTTCACCATATAGACACCAATATGAAATCCATAGGGTATGAAGGCTCGCTTCTTATATTTTACAAAATTAGCATTGTAACTTTGCAGGATCATCCGATAACAGATTTCCCCTACTACTAGTCAATCAGGGAAATATACAGGTAACATATGGGGTGCTCCGGTGGTGTTGAAAAACCTGATGTAGGTATCGTTCTCATCTAGATATCAATGAATTTTTTTTGATATAATACTTTTAGCTGCATCCGAAAACCTTGGGCACTCTTTCTTGAACAACAAAAAATAAATATGTGCGATAAATTGGTTGCAGATGAGAGAGTAGGATTTCTTGTACCCGTTCTCCCACAAGATGTTGAAATATACATGGACTAGGAGCTTTGAGGAATTCCAACTCAGGTTCATTCCAGCAAAGGAATTTATGGTGTAGATGACATCCAATAAATAAGAATCCATGTAGAAGTAAAGGGTTTCTCCCTCTTTTGGTGTCTGAGCCTGTCGTATGCAAGTGCTCAGTTGTTTGGAAATGATGGCACCCTAGTTAAAACCTATTCTTTAAATGGCTACAATATAAGATAGAGGTATCCAAGCCTCTGAAAACCTAGAGCAATATTTCTCCCCATGCAACTGACAGAGGAGGGCCATTAGATAGATATACGACTCCCTTAGATTGGTTGTTAGGTACCAGCCGAAGGTTCGATTGGTGAAATTTTTATCCTCTCTCCACCACGAAGCCATCACCTTGCTGGTGTCATGTTTTTCATAGAAACTCAAAACAAAATCAGTGTTCATCCACTCCTCCGGCTCTCTAATCTTGTACTAATTTTGAACCTCCACTGGAAGGAAAACCTCGACACACTCACCGTTGTCATCATTAATCAGACATCTTTGAGTGTTTGTGTGGTCAATAAGCCATTTCAGGAGTTCAATGCAGGGGAAAACTGGAGTTCTGCCTGCTACCATGTGCAGATAAGCTCTTCGGATATTGAGAAAAACTTTGTTTTCGAGCTTCCTTGTATAAGGGTCGTTGTGCGGGGTATATTCAGGAAATTCCTCCTGCTTGATTTTCTTGAAAAGTTCTTCCCAGTGTGGGAATATTGTCTTGGTCCCAATGTTTTCCTTTGTGCATCCAAAGGTTGGGGGCTGAATGAAAGCCTTCTTGGTGGTTTTTTTAATGGTGGGCACTGGATTTGGAGAAAATTCCAATTGTATTGCAACCGCTAGAGAGGAACCTTCTCCCACCTCTGGTTCCTGTAGCTTCGATGCTCTTGGAGATTTCTTGGTGGTAGGTTTCTTTGGAGGCATTATTCCTGCAATTGAAGACAATCCTTTTAGGCATGTGTATAGAGTAACATTGGATCAAACATAAGGAATAAAGCATAAAATATCCATAGACTGGTATATACCTATGGCGCTTGCTAAACCTATTGTTTAATGCTCACTGGACCTTGGAAGCTTTCCTGGATTGCTCGTCTCAGTCCTCTAGGTGTTTTGAACTTCTTTGCGCATAGAATAATCTTGTTTACAATAAATCAAAATAATCTAATGGGAACGATCTTAATAATCATATCAACCAATTAATCTGGATGATGAGTGAAATTCAAAAAAATCTACTGCCGAATATTTACAATTTAATTCATTGTGGGTTGACGGCAGAGGAGCGGATGGTGATGCACTTTACCGGCATGTTCAAATGATCCTTTTGATTCGCACACAAATTAACAACAATTGTGGGATTTTGGGATTAATTATCCCTTTAAATGCGTAGTATCTATCGTATCTTAGAGCTAAGACGTCCCATTGTGTCGCTTTCTTAGTGGGAAGATCATGAATCAGTGATATCCTTGTGTATTTTCCCACTGGTATCCTCCCAAAAAAAACCTCTGACGTCGATTGATTTCATCGTATGATGCTGACGTGGTGAAAACTTGTTCGAGGTGTGACGTGGGTCTCATTATATAGTGGAGATTGAGGGAAAAAGTAGATCGTATGTCTAACCACTCGGGCAATGACAGATGGAAAAAGAGGATAGGTGGTTTGACCATATATCTCAATTGGCATCGGGTCTTTTGATAGGAGACGTGTATTAAAATACACCTAGTATTGTCGAGGCCGAAAGGTGTTGGGGTTGACGATCGGGGATTGACTCACCACAATCTCTATGGGCTATCCTTCTAAAAAAATTGTCAATGCCGAAAGTTATCGAGGATTGGCTTTTAGAGATGGTTCCAGCGCATAGTTCCCTTATGGATTATCGTCCTCAAAAACTCTCGATACCAAAAAACGTTTTGAAAGTCATCTATCGGCAATATCATTTCTTTCTTCATTAGTTATTACTCTTTTAGCCTTTCATCGATGTCGAAGGGGTCGTTCATCGACGATAACATTGGTGATGCTTGTCGCGAAATAAAGCTCCCATCTACCGACGCCAACCAAAATCAGGAGTCAACAACTTCGATTCTCTCGAGTGTTTTAGAATCAACACTTCCTAAAAATCCGTTATTGAGTGTTATACAATATCCACTTTTTCTTCGAATAAACTCTTCGGGAGACATTGTTGTTGAAGTCTATACTAGAATACCTATTGGACCTTACACAGATTCTGGTGTGGATGATCCACCCTTTCAGAGTGAATCATTTAGAACTCTGGTTCATACTGCTAGAATTTTTAATCCTAGCTCAATCCTCGTCCATTCTTTTTGGGGGACTTCATCGGGACATGATATTTTTGATAAACTAGGAAAGAGCCCAAATCAACCTATGTCATCACATACACTTGTGACTTCCACTACTTATACAGTACCTTTAGATCATTTTGCTAGCACAAAAAGTAATGTTGTTATGGTTTCAAACTCATTGTTGGTTGGTACTCATACAATCCTTCCCCTCCAGCTCACTAGCTTTATCGCGATCCCACAAGTTACAAATTTTTCTACCAGAAGTACGACCATAACTCAAGCTCCTATTGGAATGCCACTTCCACCTATATCAAATCCATCACTTCCATTTGGGTATAATGCTCTTCACATTTTTATTGTTAATCCTTCCCAGAGTCCATCTGAACAACCTAATCTTTTTTTTTCCACCTGGGTATAATGTTGCTAATGGTTTTGTTCCCACACCTACCTAGGTTCTATCTGGAGGGCCTAGCATTCCTCCTCTACCTGGAGGATCTAATAGTCCTGTCCCAAGTATCTCTAATCAACTTGGAGGCACAAGTCATTTTGTTACTTTTGGTTTTCAACCTCCTGTTGGAGATCAACCTCAAGTTGGGGGGAAACCCCAAGTTGGTGGTCATAACCCAGTTTATAAGAAGTATATACCTGGATTACAAAATCAACCTTGGAATTTTCCTTTCCAAGGAAATCAACAACCACTTGGGGGGAAAATTCCTAAATTAAATTCTTTTGTACCCCCTACTCTCGTGCAAACATATCTTGGCTCTGTAAATCCTACCTGGGGTCAATATTTTCAGTCTAATGCTCCTTTCCAAGGTAGCATACCCAATCAACCAACAAATGTTGGCTACTTGACTCAAAAACCTCCACAACCGAATTTGATAGGACCCTCTAAATATTTACAGACTACTTATGGTCCTACTGGTATACCTACTAGATTGCCTCCTCAAAATTACTAGTTTCCTCAAGTGAACAAACAATTGTCATTTCTAGCTACTTAGGATTTACCGAATTTATCTAGGATTTAGAATTATCATATTTTTCATTCTCCTTATTTTTCGGTCATACTTGCCAAATTACCATAAGAAATTCCTAAGTTTAGCGGTCAATCGAGATAAGACCCAAACAATCACGTCATGGCATTTCATCTTTGGTGTTCATCCAACTCCTTGATGGATGATGCCATTCGATTATGTCTTTTCTAGCGAACTCTTACGGGTTCAGTAGCCAAATGGTATATCGAATTTTCATGAGGATTCTTCAATGATTTCAACACCTTAGCTATGGATTTATTGACACATTACCAGTTACCGATACGATATGAGACAGGAACCAAAATTTTGATTTCATTTAAACAATCCTCTTCCACTCACATTTATGATCATATTCACGAGTGGAGGAGGAGAAGACGATTAATCAAAGTTTCCATTCTTGATCAATTATTGACTAAGTGGTCTAAGAAATCACTCATCGGTCCTATAGCCCATGGTGTTTCCATGGGTGGTGTCATCACTGAAGAGCAAGTGATTAGTCATGATCAATATTTGGATCTCATTTATTCACAATGGGCATATTATATGACTTGATCCCTGATTCTCCTCACCTGTCTACAAATCCAACCCCAACACCTCTAGTATCTTCTCATGTTGTTGATGGTGTGATTGTAACATTTCATGATGAAACTCAATCTAAACAAGCCAGTCATTCCAATCCCAAATCTACTACTATTAATGTGCACAATGCTACTCCTTCGACTCCTTCACCTGGTAAAACCTTTGAGGTTAATATGGTTCATCCTACACCTTTTGGTAAAAATCAAAATAAAAACAAAAGGAAGGGTAAGAATAAAGAGGATAAAAATAATAATCAACAATATGATAAACCTAAGACTAAGTCTGTTGATGATAAAGAAAAGTGAAAACCTCATTATCCTTGTCTTGTCTGTGGTGAAGACCATTATAAGAAATATTTTCCAAAACGTGCTAAGGTTACTAAGTTTCTGCAAGGGACTGGGACACCTCCTACACCCGTCGTTTTGTCACAACCTTTTCCTTCTCAACAACAGGCCCAATTGGTTATTCATGACCAATCTTCTCCCTCTACCACATCTTATGTCCTTATGTGTATTGGTGACTCCAAGAATAATGAAGTTGCAGTCACTACTCGAACCAAAGATTATTCTCCTTCTAAAGAGAAAGTTGATGATTCACCTCCTCCATTGGTTCAACCTTCTCCATAGACTTCACCTCCCAATAGTCCTCTTCATCTTGAATGACCTAGTATATATAAAGTTCTTTGTCCGCCTCCTAAGGGAATCGTTCGTAAGTCATCATTTAACCCCCATGCACATGCCTCTCAAAACTACAGTATTGTAGAAGATCTTGCACAGGCACCTTTTGCGATATCGGCTCTCAAAGTCCTTCAAAGTTGTCCTACTCAATGGAAGGCACTGTTAAAGGAAATTGGTGGAATCCATCCTACCAATACGAAGTTAATAATATTTGACTTGGAATATCACATTCCAAGGCTCCCTCATCAATTATCGTTTCAAATACAAGTCATTGTGTAAAATAAGAATATCTATCGAACAATTTTTGATGAGGGAGCTTCGACCTGCGTCATGTCCACCACTTGTTGGAAATCCATTGGTTCTCCTACCCTTACTGAGTCACACAATAAGTTAAACGATTTTAATGGTGCAGGGTTTAAACCTTATGGTGTTCTTCATTCGTTATCTATTGCGTTAGAATGAAAAGAAGTTACTATTGAGGTTGAGGTGTCTGATGCACCTCTCGATTAAAACCTTTTAATTGGCTGTAGTTGGATCGATTATATGCATGCAGTTGTTTCTAATATTTTATGTGTGATATGTTTCCCTCACCAATTTAAATTTGTTACAGTAGATCAACTCTCCTTATTTAGTTCTGATTCATGTGGGCCTCGTTTGGGTAAGTTAGTACATCAACTTCTCGGCGTCGTAAATTTTGCATATGATCTCTGGTTTAGGTGTATGATATCTCATTGGAAAGGTATCGTTGAGGATATTCATTTTGGGGGATCAATAATGCCTTTAACTATCATTGACAAGCTCGATCCTGAAAAACCTTCATTTAGGCCCTCAAAATGGCCCTGGAAGTTAAAACTGCTAAAAATAGTAAATTGCAAAAATTGCTAGAACACTATTTTGAGCTAGTTGGAAAAGGTGGGTGGCCACTGATATCCACCTGGATCACCATCCCCCTATATATTTAGATTAAGCATGGAATTGTGGAAAATGTTCATATCGGTGCCTCATGTTCTCCTGATGAGATCCAAACTTACAAGGCTCTTTTCCAAGAATTTTGTGATGTTTTTGCATCGAGTTACAAAGAAATGATTGGAATTGATCAAGATATTGTACATGAAATCAAGACATACCTTGATGCTAAACCCATTCTACAAATACTTCACCCATTTCATCCATGAAAAGTTGTTGCATTCAAACTCGAAGTTGAATGTCGGTCTCAAGAATGTTGGTGCAAATTTTCAACCCGCTATGTCTTATGATTTTCATGATATTAATCACATTGCACAACCTTACCTAGATGACTTACCAGCACATTACATGTGTCTCCAAGATCACCTAGCACACTTATGAGCCAGTTTCCTACGTTGTCTATATTATCGCATACAATTGAATCCACATAAATTTGTTTTTTGTGTGGAGTCTGGATGACTTCTTGGATTTATCGTTTCTATGGATGGGATTAGGGTGGATCCTTTGAAGGTTGAAGCTATTCTCAATTTTCCTCCTCCTTCTACCTTATGCCAACTCAAAAGTTTGCAAGGAAAGGAAATTTTTTTACGCTGATTCATTCCCAATTATGTCGAACTAACGAAAGGTTTCACTCGACTTCTTAATAAGGGTCACGATTTTGTACGAGACGAAACTGCCAACAAAGCCTTTGAAGCTTTGAAACATTCCTTAACCCATACACCACTTTTATTCCCCCTTGATTATAGTCGATATTATTTATTATACTTGGTTGCTTTGGACTCTACCATAGCCATGGTTCTAGTCCAAGAGGATGATTCATATGATGAACATGTTATTTACTATTTGAGTCGGAGTCTTACGACCACCAAAACTAAATATATGCATGTGGAGAAATTGGCCTTTGTGGTTGTTCAACGTTTTCATCATTATATCTTATTGCGTAAAACCAAAATTATTTTAGATTGCAACCCTATGCAACATATCCTTACATGACAACTGTTGAGGGGAAAATACTCCAAATGCATAGTGATTCGACGAGAGTTTGATTTGGAGTTTGAGCAAGCTAAGTCAAAGAAATATTTGGTTTTTTCCGAGTTGATATGTGACCTTCCCTCCAATGAAACAGAAACTATGGAAGAATATTATTTTCTTCATGAGTCTCTCTTTTTTATTAGTTTAGAAGATATCTAGTATGGAGACATTATCATTTATCTCCAAACCCAAATTTTCTAGCCCGATATTTCTTGTGTAGATCGTTGTCCAATTCAGTAGCAAGCCCATAAATACGTTATCCTCGGTGATACCCTTTACTGTTGTGGTATTGATTTTGTATTTCAACGATTTCTAACCTATGATGAAGCTGAGAAAGATTTAAATGAATGTCATTTTGGAGCATGTGGTGGTCATATGTCTAGGTATTCCATTTCCCAAAATACCTTACGAGATGGTTATTTCTAGCCCTTTGTTATTTAAGGATTGCATTACTGTCGTTCATAAATTCCACGCTTGTCAAATGTATAACAATAAGATTCAATCACATCTTACTCCTCTTTATCTTGTAGTTTCCATAGGTCCTTTCTCTAAATGGGGCATTGACTTCATGACATGTAACCCTCACTCGGTCGAGGGGCATGGATACATTATTGTAGCTGTGGATTATTTCACTAAATGGGCCGAGGTGATGCCTACATTTGATAATACCGGGAAAATGCAACTTTGTTCATATTGAATCATATTGTCACTAGGTTTGGTGTCTCTCAAGCCATCGTCACTGACCATGGCGAACATTTTTTCCATTTCATGATGTCTAAGCTTACTGATAAGTTGGGTCTTCGGCATGAAAACTCAACCCCTTACTATCCACAAGCCAATGGCCAAGTTGAAGCAATCAACAAAGTCTTAACTACTATGCTTCAATGGATGGTAGGGATTCACAAGTCAAGCTAGAACACAATGCTCTTTTTTGCATTATGGGCCTATCGGATGTCTGTTAAATCTGCCACAGGGTTCACACCTTTCCAGTTAGTGTATGGTATCGAAAATATTTTGTCGATTGAATGTGAAGTCCTGTCTTTAAAACTAGTTTTCTAACTTCTCCCTAACACCATAGTTGAAGAATAAAGTCTCTTTTATTTAACACAATTAGATGAGACTCGTTGTGACATTGCATTAGTCATAGAAACCCAGAAAAAAGGTGTCAAATCTCAATACGACAAGCATGTCAAACCACATGTTTTTTATAAGGGTGATTTAGTTATCATTTACGAACAAGATCATGATTTGATGGGGGCCGATAAATTCGATCCCATGTAGCATGGCCCTTATATTGTTAAAAGAGTGTTGGAGAAAACGGATTATGAGTTGGTGGATTATGATGGAATCCCTTTGGGTGAACCCAGAAATGGGATTTACCTAAAGAAGTACTATGCTTAAAATATTTTTTGCATGAGTGCTTTGTATTTTAGTGTATCATATTGTAGTGTGTACCTTTTGTCATATCTTGTTCTACCTTTAAGCTTCTTACATTGGCTTGTTCTTGGTTTCCATATGTTGGCATCCTCGCTACCCTATATCGACTTTGTTGATGGTGCTAGTCGTAGTACTCAAAAACTAGTGTCTTTTTCATGGGAAATCTATGCACCTACAGATGAGTTGATCAGTCTACATGATGTTTTCCTTAGTCTTGCAACTAATAATATCATGAAATGCAGTGCATTTATTGAGTTATTAATTGACTCCATTTCGTTGGGCATCCGCCATCTTATTGTACATCTTGATTTGCAACTAGTGGTGTTGCAATTGAGTAACGTTTATTCTATCCAAAGTCCTACATTGTTACGGGTATAATTGATAAATCACCTCTTGGAAAGAAATTTTGATTATATTGAATATCAACATATTCCTAGATGTCTAAACACATTAATAGATGCATTGGATTTTTCTATTTTAGACATACATTTGTGCCATTTATAAATCCAAGCACACATTTAAAAGACAAGTAAGCCAGTAGAAGTTTTATATTATAACATCAAAAGTTACAAAACGTTTTTGTCCTGAGACCAAAATGTCAAAATGGTGAAGCACATGGCTTCATATACATATGCATCAAGGATGTTTCTCGCTATAACAAATGACTTTCTGTGCCACTCGACGGAGCAGTCGACCAATGGATGTTGACACGCCAACTGTATAGAGTTGGTAGCACTGGGGTAACTTGTCCACAATGATGTCAGGGATGTTCATGGTCAATTCCTCAAGATTATGTTCGATCTCCTAGAGATCCTCAACTACCACCCCTCAACCCAACACTGTGCCTATATCTCCACGTCTCTAGATAGGAGATGATCGTGGAGGCCTAAAAGGCACCACATCTGCATTGTTGAGAGCACTTGATTAGTCTCAAATAAATAACAAAAACATTTTATATATTAAAATACCAAAAACAACATATAATTAAAAAATCCTTCTTCACTATCTCTCCCCACTGATAACCCTCAGGTAATGCCAAGTTGGGGTCTCCACAAAAGTCAGTCCCATCATATGGATAGTCCTCAATCATGACAATTTGATCCCTCGACCACTGGAAGAAAGCTTGGTCATATGTAACTATTGGCATGCCACCATGACGTGCCATCAAATCTACCCATCTCTTCATTCAATGATCTTGTGGAACGGGTATTCCCCATTCCACATATTGTAGGTGCAAAATAAGGACCCTCTCTAGTAAGAAGAATACCAAAATAAATCCATACCCGAATTGTTTCAATTGACCGGTCCTACACATTTTCAATTGTTTCTTCATGTTTTTTAGAAGACCCTCACACCAATTGAAAACCTAAGGCTCCATGCACTCGATAGCATACTGAAAATGGCTATGTAAATCCATGGTAGGATCCCTTCCATCTGAGTGATAGTATAGAGGATAGTCCTCAAAGGTAATTCTTGAACATCCTTTATGGAAACTTTTCCATTATGCTTCTCTGTACCAGGTATGCAGTAATGGGCTACATAATAATCAAAGGGTTCATCACCGCCTCTACTTCCCAATAGTGACACCCGAGAGCCTTGATGAGATAACCTAGTCAAGAAGTAGATGTCATCGATATCTAAGGTGAGTGTATGAACACCAACATGAAATTATTGCTCATTAATGTCCCACATGTGGACTAAGTATTCCAATAGCCTCAATTGGGCTCTCATGCCCTGAACTTTGAAAACTTTTAGTAAACCACATTCCCAAAGTTCCATGATAATTCCCGGATCATTCTAGGTAAAGTAATATTCCTCCTTGTGCTCTTTTTCCCTCCACTCGAGCATAATGACCAATGAAAACCTGACACACAACATTAAAAGATGATTAGGTTCATCAAAATTTCAAAGTTGGAAGTTTTCCTAGCTCTATCTCTCTTTTTAGATTTTGAGTTGCGGTCGTTGTAGGGGATATTTTTCTCATAGTGAGGCATCATTTCACCTCATCTATAGAACCCTTGCAGCAATTTAGGATTGTCACAGTTCATGATAGAGTGGGCCTGCAACGATCTCAAAGCACAATGACCCTTGGAAAATTGCCCATAACTCAAAATTGAACCATTAAAAATGAAAAATTCAACCATGAAAAGAGAGAGGGGAAGAAGAATACCTACTTCACGAAAGAATCTCCATAAATCATCCATCGGGCACTCCAAAATCATCACTTGAAATTTGGAGAAAAAAGGGGGGTTTTGGCACTAATTTGGTGAAATTACAAGTGAAATGGTAAATGAACTACTGTTGACCTATTTTATTCACTTTTGCCATTTTGATTTCAAATTAAATTAATTTTTAAATATTTTTACCTATGCCATAAACCTAATGAACTTTGCAAAGTGTTGATATTGCAGGTTGAGAGATATGATGACCGGACTTTTGATATGGATCACCCTTTTTTGTTGTTTTGTGTGTTTTTAGGATGTATATATAATTTTAGGATTTTTCAGGAAAAACTCTGAGCATGGTCTTTATTCTTTCTCACTCTCGTGAAACTATGAGAATGTAATTGAGTAACCTTTTATCGCGTTTTCAAATTCATAATCGCCATATGAAAAATGAACCTTATGGAGTCTCCTTTAATCTCTTTTCAAGCTCCATAAACATGAAAATATAGCCAAGCGACCTTTTCATTTTCACACTCGTAAAAGTATTTGAAGAAAACTTCTGATGAGCGGTAGATTATCTCTTTTTCGGTATCGTCAGACTAACTTATGAAAAAGGATATTTTGGATTTTTATTTAAGTGTTTTTTGTACTCTCTAAATATGAAAAACCCCTGAGTTTTCTTTCTTTGGACTCATAAAAAAAGCATCGAAAGGCCCATATGGGATCGAACCACTCCTTCCTAAGGTTCGTTAAAAATACTCAGAGGGACTCATCCAAAGAATGAGCTTACATTACAAGAATATGTTATCCTCCTCAATCTTACATAAAACTAAATAGGTACTTGCCATAAATGGTGGGGGGAAATTGGGAACAAATGTATATTTGTATCTATGTTAGTGGAAGTAAATCACTCTTGAACATGACACCCATATTCATCATTTTATCTGGGTTGGGAAATCCATTTGTCTCTCGTTTGACCATCCACAAGTCCATATGTTGGGTCCTCCTTGAGTCAATGTTTCCAAGACAATTGTTGTCTCATTCATATGGTCAAGAGAAGCTCAACCTAAACAATCCTTCTATTGAGTCGACCATCTGTAGTCCTCAAATTATTACCATGTCAGCCTTCCCTGAGTCAATTCTAAATCACTTTGTACTCTGAACTAATTCAAATTCATTATATATTTTGTGTCATTGATGGGGGATACATTAAGGTCCTCCTGTTACAAGTCTTTTCCTGTCGACTTCAACTCATTATCCGAGAATTAGACTAAGAAATCATTTAGTACCTTGGAACCTGCATGCCTCAATGGAAGGTTTCCTTGCTTTCAACAATGGGTTCACATCATTGGCCCATGATTGGAATATTTCATTGAGTGTTCGACTTCAAATCATCAATTCACATTCATTGGATTGTACTAGAGTACCTTGGGGGTCATTGATATCTATGGTGATTTCCCTTGCACTTGTTAACGGTATCCATTAATTAATGGTAATCAAGTGGTTTCTACCATGTTTGACTTCGACACCTATAATCACATGGCTAGATTTGTACTTCGGGATGATGGAAATAAAGACCTTGGATTTCACCATATAGATCCAAGTTGCGAAAGATTATTCATAATTCTATACTGACACATAGATCCACCATGTATGTCTCATGGATATGTCCAAATTTGAGTTTTTAGAGCATAGATCCACAATGTATTTCTCGTGGCTATGTTGAATCATGATGACATGGATCCACAGTGTATGTCTAGTGGCCATGAATCACTTGACACTTATGGTTATATTCACTTGTATTCTGAGTATGGGAATGCCTACCTCAGAAAATGGTATATTATCATGCAGATGCTTGATTGTTTGCAGGTTCCTGATTGATGTGCTCCTTGTTCTCGACACACACATTCTACAAAGTATTTTAGTTGTCATAGGTTCCAAATTCATACTTTGGGGGGCATTCTGTTACAAATTATTTTGGTCACCCCTGTGCTCAACTGATGATATGTGTATAACTCACTTCTATGTTCCCTAAAGATACTAAATGAGACTTTCTCCATGAGAAAAGTGAATCATCTTTCTTTTCTTAAAAACCATATCAAACGAGATCGTCACACCTTAATAAATGCCTGGGGTGTGATGATTCTTGATCATCGCATGCTACACCAAAACTGGACTACTTGTGCATAGGGTGTGATGATGCTCAAAAAAGAGAAAAAGGTGAAATTCATGAAAGTTTTATAAGGGAATCTTCTAGAAGATGAGGTGGCCTCCGATCGGTTTGGATATTACTCATTTCTCTGATTTAGTGGAATCATCCTAATCTCCTTATCCATCCCTCTTTCACCCTATATAAAGATGGATCTCTCATGGGAAAGGCCAAGGCATGCTTATGCATGAAGAATTTTGATGAAGATTGTACTTGTGATAGCTTTTCTTTAGCTTTCCAAGTCAAGTTGTGAATACTCATCATCAAACATATTGGAGAAAAGGTGTGTGTGTTGAAGCAAAGGGCCATTGGAATGGACCTTGCAACATCAAGTCATGGGTTGTATTCTCCACTTTAATTCAATATAATGTAGTAATACATTTCTTCCCTATAAAGGTGTCTCTACTTTTATTGTATAACTCCTTTATCTTATACATAGACTTCATTGGAATATATATATCATTGTTCTCTCTCTTTGTTGGTTTGTGCTTCTTAATAGGTTCAACATCCCACAAATCCAAATATGGAGAAAGGATGACACTAGCGAGGATCAAACGTCATTTAAATGGTATGTCATTGTCCCTCTCTGAACTAGTTTACACTACAATGAAATCTAAGGAGAAGCTTGTATTTTTCTCTATTTTGTTCTATCTTCTTGTTGAATTTAGGGAGATTAGTTTTTTTCTACACTTACCGATTTCTCCGATAAAAAGGGGGAGCATGATTGTTGGAGCATTAGTGATGCCATCAGTGTTTCCATCAATGCCAAAGTGGGAGATTGTTGTATAGTTGGTTTTTATTGATTTCAACCCTTGGAGATTGATGTCAACCCTTAGAGAAGTCTGGAATCCCTAGATATGTGGTTGAGATTGATGGTGAGTGAGTTTTCATTGATGGACTGGTTGATGTCAATAGATGTGATAGGTGCATTTGATGAAGTCTACATCAGGGATGATTTTAAGGATGGAAATTTATTTTAAAATGTAGAAACCTTGGAGAATCTTACTAATCCTTCATATGCCAACTATAAATGTTTGGCGACAATTTTTGTAAATATATTCAAATTTCTAAGGATTTTCTATAGTTTGTATAAAATTTTGGCACTTTTTAAGTTAAAATAAATTTATACTGTAGAATGTGGGTGAATCATTTTTAGAATAGCAAAACAGTTTTTGAGAAAAACCATGGAAAATTAGCCCATGAGCGAAATTTAGCCCCTAAAATCATCCCTAGGACTCTACATGAAGCCTTGGAGGTGTGGTTATGGGACGCAAATTTGGTTGAGGAATACAGACATGAAGGAGAATGTAAATGCAAGTAAAATAATCATAGATGGATAGTCCTTGTCATGTCATTTCCAATGATAGGTGGTACACCACATGGTTCCTCACAATTAGGGACATATGGCCTTGTGATGTTGGAAGCCCCGAAGAATGGTAAAGAAGCCCCTAAGTTGTTACAAGTCAATTGATGAATGGGTAAACTGGTTGCAACCAGAAAGTCAAGAAGACCTAAGAATAAGGAAACAGGTTACCTAGAAAAAGTATAAATACACCTCAAGGACTCTCTCATGAGCACACACACACACACTTACATTGAATATCTATCTTGTGAATGTTATGGTCTAATATTTTGGTATATTGGTAAATCTGACAAAAAGTTTGAGGCATCGGAGAAAGTGTGAGGAAAGAGTGAAATTTTTAGAGTTGCAACATGCTAGGGTTTCTTTGTAACCCTAATTAGGCAGGCCCTCGTGGGTCAACTTAAGGGTGTCACGTGAGGCACCCCTGCGGGTTTCCTAAGGGAAGTCATGTGAAGCCCTGCGTGATAGAGATTTTTAGTCCCACGAGGTTAAGTCAAATCTGGTACATATGTTTGTACCAGGTTATTGAAGGTTGTGACAGTGTTACAGGTCATTATTATAGTACAACAAGTCAACTACAGGTTATATGTATGCTTATGCGATTATATCTTATGCTTGGTGATGGTATGGTATATAATTGAGAGGCATGTCGTGTTGATGCATGGTACATCTTGGTGACATTGGTATGGTACATTGATTAGTAGTACATCTTCGATGTATTGATATCTTGGTATTTGGTTTGGTTACATGATGGTGATGCTACATGCTTGAGACTTATTATTGGTATACTCTTGAAGCATTGGCACATTGTGTATGGTTGACATTGATATTGATACATTGTTGAGAAACACACTTGGTATATGACAAAACATATATGAGATACATCTCTTGGTGATGTTGGTACTTGGTTTAGGTGCACCATTGATAGCACTTGCTTGGTGTAACCTATGGTATATGGTGTATGGAATGATTGAGTGATATGATATATGGTTGAGATACATTGATGGTACATGGTATGGTATAGGTGTTGATGTATATGGTTGATACATGGTGTGGTACATGATTGGTACTTGGTATGGTGTTGATATACATGGTTTATGGTTAAGGCATATGGTACAGGTTTTGGTGCATGGTTTCGTACAGGTGTTGGTGCAAGGTTGATGAACGGTTTGGCATAGGTGTTGGTGCATGGTTGATGCTCTTGTTGTGGTACATATTTTGGTACATGGTTGACACTTGGTATGGTACAAGTTGATGGTTTGGTACATGCTTGATAGAGGCATGTGTTGGTGATGTTGGAAATCTAGATGAAAGGTGTCCTTGGTATATGATCCATGTGAGAGTATTTGATTGAGTATCAGTGACAGGGATAGGTTGAAAAAGTTGATAAGAAATAGGTTGGAAACAGTGATAGGTTGGAGAAGTTGATAAGAGATAGGTTGGAAACAGTGATAGGTTGAAAGTGATAGGTTGGATACAGAGACAGGTTGGATACAGTGAGAGGTTGGACACAGTGAAAGGTTGCAGCATGCTAGGGTTTCTTTGTAACCCTAATTAGGCAGGCCCTCGTGGGTCAACTTAAGGGTGTCACGTGAGGCACCCCTACGGGTTTCCTAAGGGATGTCATGTGAAGCCTTGCGTGATAGAGATTTTTAGTCCCACGAGGTTAAGTCAAATATGGTACATATGTTTGCACCAGGCTATTGAAGGTTATGACAGTGTTACAGGTCATTATTATAGTACAACAAGTCAACTACAGGTTATATGTATGCTTATGTGATTGTATCTTATGCTTGGTGATGGTATGGTATATAATTGAGAGGCATGTTGTGTTGATGCATGGTACATCTTGGTGACATTGGTATGGTACATTGATTAGTAGTACATCTTCGATGTATTGATATCTTGGTATTTGGTTTGGTTACATGGTGATTATGCTAAATGCTTGAGACTTATTATTGGTATACTCTTGAAGCATTGGCACATGGTGTATGGTTGACATTGATATTGATACATTGTTGAGAAACACACTTGGTATATGACAAAACATATATGATATACATCTCTTGGTGATGTTGGTACTTGGTTTAGGTGCACCATTGATAGAACTTGCTTGGTGTAACCTATGGTATATGGTGTATGGAATGATTGAGTGATATGATATATGGTTGAGATACATTGATGGTACATGGTATGGTATAGGTGTTGATGTATATGGTTGATACATGGTGTTGTACATGATTGGTACTTGGTATGGTGTTGATATACATGGTTTATGGTTAAGGCATATGGTACAAGTTTTGGTGCATGGTTTGGTACAGGTGTTGGTGCAAGGTTGATGAATGGTTTGGCATAGGTGTTGGTGCATGGTTGATGCTCTTGTTGTGGTACATATTTTGGTACATGGTTGACACTTGGTATGGTACAATGTTAAGAACCAATATAGATCTACAAATATAATCACCACAAATACTGAATACACAATAGATCCACTAAGTAAGATATAAGAAACCACACTTTATTATATCAAAACCCTTGAGGTAGGGCAACACCATACAATGGATCTTATTATGGAAGGGATCCTCTCCTGTTCACTTGCCTCTTCGAGGGGGCGTCCTCCTATTGAGATATCGCTCCAAATACAATAATTCTCTTCATGTCTCATTACATTGCTTGAACCCCTTTATATAGTGCTACCATCACCTAAGAACATTCTAGAGGAGGAATCTTCTAGAAGTAGAACCTTCTAAG